>PVJA010001174.1:0-62011 GCA_004027025.1 Myocastor coypus
CTTTCTGTCCTTTCCTTTGTTTTCACATTTTAATCCATTTTATGCTTATTTTCTTTTGCTCCTCCCTTCCTGCTTTTTATCCTTTCTTCTGTAAAGTTAACTCTAGAATGTGCTATCTATTCTATTACAAAGTGCAGTTATTTTAAGATTATAACAAATCATCGTTCTGGCATGAAATCTTTATAAGAATTAGCATTCAATATAAATTTAAATTCATCCAAATCATACTGCGGGTTGTACATTTAGTTAAATGCAGGCATATACAATATATGCTGACCAAGTAATTTTAACACATTTTTCTATTTTCACTGAAATCATGCATTAACAATCAGTGACAGTCTTGCCAGTGATTAACTCTGAATAAAATATGAAAATAACAAAATAACATAGAAACAGGATTTTACTTTAAAAGCATATGACTTAAGCTGGTGCGAACAGACCTCTTCATAGAAGAAGCTGATATAGTGAGTGGCAGGATGATTTCCTAAGCTTTCGCTTCTGCTACCATTCAGACAGAGTCTTCAAAGAGCCATATGGGGCTGTGTCTGCAGAGGGCTGGGTGGCAGAAGCTGTCCCGGGAGGGCTCCTGGGTCGTCCTGGGCCCCAGGGCCATGGCCTGACCCGAGCAGTGCACACAGCCTCTGCCTCTGCCCCTCTTCCTCTGCCCGGCTCAGCTGAAAGAGCTCGTCCTTCCCCGCCCTGCCACTTCATGCCTTAAAGCACCAAGTCGGCTGAAAGTGGGAGCTGTAAGGACTCCTTCTCTTATAAAGTTTATTGTCTCAATTACTGTGTTACAGGGGCAGGACACTAACTCTTACAATTCCATGTGTCTAGATTTAATTTTCAAAAATACCTGTTAAAGAGCCTGGGTGTGGTGGCGCACTCCTGTAATCCCAGCGCTTGGGAGGCTGAAAACAGGAAAATCGCTATGACCCAGATCTTCATAGTGAGATCCTGTAGACCCTGTCCAAATTACATTTATAAAAGTCTTTAAAGATGAAAGTATATTTTGTCCTAGATTCCAAGGGAATTTAGCTAATGTATAGTCAAATATTCACATTGATATAGAGAGTGGAAGACAAAACTGTTTTTATTTTCAGAAAGATATAGCTCAAAAGTTCATTACTGCAAATTCTTGGGTGTCACAGAGCACAAAATGTGAACCAAGAAGCACTTACTTTGTCATATAACAATAGAGAAGTTAAGGTCCGGGACTAAGGGAGAAGCTGCCAAGCGATTCAGAGGTGTCAGTCTCCCATGGAGAGGTAAAGCTGTCTGAACTTGGCCTCCAGGCTCTGTTTTGATCATAAGATGATGCTTCCATGGGACATAACTCTTACTGGTCCCTATTGCCAATAATAAAAGCTGAAGTTTCTTTGTATAAGTTTCATTTTCATCTTAAAGTGAAATTTAAGTATTTAACGCTGTGCAATTAATATCAAAATATCATTTATTTTGTTGAATAAGTAATGCCCATATTTATAAAAAAAAATCACTTGGGACAGTGATCGAGTGCTGTATATTGAAATGAAAATTTCCCATTTTTTGTGGTACTTTTGCATTTGGATTATGAAATTATCTAAGATACGTTCCTGTGTTACACTGACCATAAAGTGTGGCATGGTGTCAAGCCTGAAGGTGGTGGAAATGTTAGTCCCAGCTGGGGTAAGGAACTGCAAGGCCTCTAATCCCAGCCACTCAGGAAGTGAGATAGGAGAACTGAAAATCTCAAGCCGTCAGAAGCAGTTCAGTGAGACCCTGCTCATCATATCTGTCAGCTTTCAAAATTCGTGCACAAAACATTCTTAAAGGAGACACAGCACATTTGGGGTAGCCTCTGGGGTGCAGGCCCACACTTGGCCGGTCCCAGTGCTGCAGGAGGGTGGCAAGGCCGAGACAGTACAGGGGACCGGCCGGAAGAAGGCTGCTCTCCGCGTGGCAGCCGGAAGCAGGGAGGGACACTGGCATGCTCTCCTCTTCCTCCTTTTGCCCCTTTCTTTCCCAGGACTAATTGATGCCTGGCCCACATTCAGGAGAGGCTCTCTCATCAGTTTGCTGACACACATGCGGATTCACTCCAGAAGCAACCCAGAGCCCAGCCCTCAGTCTCAGACACAGCCCGCAGTGTGATTTTGTGTTTCAAATGGGTGTCTCTCAGTCCAGTTAAACTGCTAATCTGCATAAGCCACTTTACAGTTATCATAAAGAAAAGAGAAAATGAAAAGAGAAAGAAATTTCATATATTTAATTTGCATTTTGGAGTGACTTTCAGGCAATCACTTAAAAAAATTGAAATCATCTAAATGCATTGTTTAGAGTAGATAACCCCTAAAATCTTCTCACATTTCTAAAGTATTGTGTTTATTTTGGCAGTACATATACCACCATTGGAACTGTACAGAGAAGATTAGCACAGCCCCTATGATATGCAAATCTGTGACACATTCAGTAGGTTTTAAAGAGTTTCAGAACCAGGAGGTAAGATTTATACAGATGACCACATACTTGAGAGATACCTTAATACCCACAAGAGATTATGTGGGAAATGGATCCAACAGCATGTAGGCAATACAAAGAAAACTAACCTAAGATAAACTGCAGTTGGAGAAAAATAGGAAAACACCAGACATGACACTAAAAAAATCTGTTTATAGAAATACAACCCAAAACTGTCAGAGTACAAGGAAATAATTCAATGCAGAAGTAAGCGAGCCATACAAATCCCCAAATAACAATCCCCAGAAATGAACCTCTCCACAGGGCATCATAGCAAAAATCCCAGAAGTCCAACAAGAGAAGGCAATCTTAAAAACTATTAGAGAGAAGAAACAAATCACTTTCAAAGTAAAACCCATTAAAATTGCAGCAGACTTCCACCACAACCCTTCAAGCCCAGAAGAACTTGGACTGAAGTGTTTCAAGTTGCTAAAGAAAACTTCGAATCGAGACTATCCTGAAAAATAATCTTTCAAATGGATGCAGTAGAAAGATATTTATTTCCAAGACAAAGAGCACATTAACAAATTCATGACTGCCAAACAGGCACTCCAAAATTTTTTCAAGGATATCCTACTAAGAGATAAAGAAATGAATGTTGTCAAAAGTCGTAACTCAATGAATAATTCAAGTAGGGTTCACAGTGAAGGCAAAGTGAATAAATCAGCAACAGCCAAAACCTCAGTGAGAGGGATCAGATGAACACTTTTAGTAACAGTTCTCAGTGCAAGTGGTCTCAGCTCCCTGCAAAAATACGTAAGTTGATATATATTTGAGCAAACCAAAACCTAATGGTATGCTGCATGCAAGAAACCCATTTAACCTAAAAAGAAATCATAGACTAAAAATCAAAGGGTAAAGTGATAATGTTCCGCTCAGTGGGAGCCTGAAGGCAAGGCAGAGCAGCCATCCTATTTTCAAAGTGAACCTCAAGCCAAGAATGATCAAAAGAGACAAAATGTCACTACATACTTGATAGAAAAATTCAACAGGGAGATATAATAATTGTACAAATGTAGTAACCAAATAATGATACATCCAGCTTCATGACACAAATAATACTCATGATAAAAGATCAGAAAATATCAATATAAGCATAGTGGGTGGTCTCAGTACCTCACCATAATAAATAGACCAACTGGACAACAATCTAAGAAATAGTAGAGCTGAACCACACATTCAAATAAACAGTCCTAATAGATGCTGTCTTAGTGACTCTTCTCTTGTTGCTGGGACAAATACCTGACACCCAAAATGAAGGAAGGAAAAGTTTATTTAGCTCACAGTTACCGGAGGTTTCAGTCCATATCTGACCAGCTCTAAGGCTGAGTGGCACATGGCAGAGAGCAGCAGTTCATGGTGGCAGCACAGTAACAAAATGGTGACAGAAGCAACTGGCCAACCAGGATAGCAGAGAGCAGCATAGTCAGTCTGTCTCTCTTTCTCTCTTTGTATTACATTCAGGCTCTCTGTCTCAGCTTATCCACCTTAGGCCACACCCATAATCCCAGCCATACTCAGAATGATAACCCGATCAGCAGTAAAATACATAATCCCAGTGGATCATGAGTCAAGTCTCAAACTCTAGAAGACCCTGTCCCACGGTTGCATGAAGCCTTGGGGGGACAGCTAGACATAAACCATAACAGATGCCTACAAACCATTCCAACAACCCTCAACAGAACACACTCTTCTCAGCAGCACATGGGACTTGCTCCAATGTTGACCGCAGAGTAGACATTAAAGTACACTCAACTAAGCAGAAAAGATGGAAATTATTCATACATATTATTAGATCATAGTGCAATGAAACTAGAAGTCAAGGGCAAAAGGAAGTACAGAAGTTATGAAAACATGACAATATTAAACAGTATATTATTCAATAATCAGCATGTCACAGAAGGCATCCAGGAAGGAATTCAGCAGTTCCTAAGTCAAGTAATAACCCAGAACAGCATGCCAGTGCATGCACAATATGAGAAAAGAGAGAACTGTATAGCTCTGGTTATTCACATTAGAAAAATGGAACCAACCCACAACACCAAATAAGCTAATTATCCATTGCAGTGCCGCAGGAAAATAAGAACAGTGCAGGTCCAAAGCTCCTATAAGGAAGGCAAATATCAGAGCAAAACTTGATGAGCCTGAGTCTAAAAGTATAGAAAGATTCCAGATATTGAATAGCTGGCTCTTCAAAAGGATGAGGAAACCCGTTAGCCAAAAACCAGAAGACTGAAGTAAAAGAAACATGAGAAATCACTGAACATCCTTAAGCATTGGGGAACTGGAAATTTAAATCAGTGAGTGGCCATTGCACTGTGATTGGCCAGGCAATGCCACACAATGGCAAAGTTGTGGGGTGACTGGCCCACTGCCAGTCCTGAGTGAGAGAAGTAACGGCAGCACTGCGGAAAGCAGGGAACTTACCCAAGGATGAACAGAATTGCCCCAAGAAAAGGCAGTCTACTGCCCGACATTGCCTCGGGAAAAGTGTCTATAGCAACAAATAGAGGTGCTTGCCACGCATGCGCGCGCAAGCAGTCTTACCTGTTGGACTAAAACAAATGTTCACATGATAGAATGCTGATAAGCATAAAAAGAGGGATTGCTATTGATAGACTCAAAAAATAGATTAATTATAATGATTAAAGAGATTAAAAGTGTATAGACAAAAATGCATCCCAGATTTTATTTATATAAATACTATAAAATGCAAAGGTATCTATAATGGAGAGAAAGAGAGGAAGGGAGGGAGGGAGGCAGAGAGGTGAAGAATGAAAAGGATTATAAATTGGTACAAATAACTTGGCATAAGAAATATGTTCATTGATAATGCAGTTATCCAAACTATTGTACTGTTGACTTCTGCTGGTCTTTTGGAAAGAGCAGTTAATACTTAAAAAAATGTTGTTTTTACTCTGATTTATTTTCTTCTTTTGAATTTCTTACGATTTCTTCGTTATTTGTTTTGTTTTGTTTTTCTTTAAACGAATCTTACACATTTGTATCTGGTAATCTGAACAAGTAATCTGAAGATAGCATCATATAATAGAGCAACTGTTGCTGAATTCCTATTTCCTTGTTGAGTGAAGCAATTTCTAATGTGTTTTTTTTTCTATTACTATTTTGTATTCTTTGAAAATAAAAAAGAAATATATTCATCATCTTGAGGTTGGTGATGTTTTATGATTCTATGTACGCATGAAAACTCATGTGCTTAAATACATGAAGTCTAGGCTACATCACCTGTACTTCAGTGAAGGTGTGGGAAAATGTGTTTGGAAGTGTGGTGGCCATTGCTCTCGGTTTGCACACTGCCCCTGCAGCTGAGGCGGTAGCAGCCCGGTTCCCTCCACAGAAAGTGGATCTCCATGGCCCTTGGACCCTCGGCCCCATGCCTGAGTGGCCTGCTCACTGTCACCTTGCACTGCAGGGCTCTTAGTCTTGGGCTCCTGTCCCTGAGTCCCCACACAGCTCTGGAACACCCACACTGCTTCTGTCCGTGGGTGTCGCTACGTCCCAAATTCCTTAGAGTTCCACTTTAACCAAGACTGATACTGCCAAGTCCATCAAAAGTGTTGTGAAATAAATGAACCGTTGTTAATAAGGCTTTGTGCACATTTATGCTAAGGCTAAAGAAAAAGGAAGTGCTCTCTTCCATGTTCTCCAGCTGATTTTCACATTGCAGAATTCCTTTGCCTAGAGCACTCCTCTTGTTCCTCCTTCCAAATCCTCACATCACTGAAAAGTTTTCAGGAGACACAGAAATCTATTCCTGAGCAGGATGGAGGGTGATTGCCCCTTTTTAAAGACTGTTGGGTTGGAAAGATTGGAAACAAAGGTGGTGCTGCTGAGATGCAGTGTTTAGACCACGAAGCTTAAGGCCTGCCATGCTCAGCATCCTAAAGTGTCCTCAGCTGCTCACACCCCTTGGGCCCCCAGACTTCCAATCGTCCATTGCCCCTGTATCTGATGGGACGTGGAGAAGAACCGTCAGGAGATCTTGTGGAAGAGAGGTGTTGTGAGAAACGGAGCAGAGGAGTACGAGAGCTAAGTATTAAACTTCTTTAAAGCTAAGGTTCACAGAATCCTTCTGGTACTCAAGCTGTTTAGCTGTGTTAACAGCAGGGTTCAGGCTTAACTGCTTTAAACAAAACAAAGACGCCACAAATGGAATTCATGTGCCTCCCTCTGAACTGAGAGCAGGGTGGTCGGGCCAGCCCTGATGGATCCTGACATGCTGGCTTCCACAGTGAGGCTTCCAGAGCTGACTGGTATTAGCGCAGGGCAAGTGGCGCACTGTAGGCCTCTGAGGTCGCCCTGAGGCTATGAGCCAGGAGCTGCCAGAGGTGGCTGAGAAAAAGGAACAAGAGGAGGCGGACACTGCAGAGGGTGACGTCCGGTTCTCCCACTGCTGCGGGAGAGCCCAGTGTGCAGTGACTGTACCACTCAGGACAGGTAGCCGCAGACAAGGACAGTCTCATAGGGTCACACTCTGGTCACAGAAAAGATCATCACTTTTTTTCTTAAATGACATTTCTTAGTACACATAAATAGCAATAATTTTCATAAGAAATAGCTTACCCATGTACACTGGCGAATCGTGTAAACTGGCTAGCTCACAGTTAGGCACCTTTGCCATCTAGAACTGAACTTGAGTCCTTGGAGGCATAGATGTTTGTGATTTCAGGAGCTAGGGCACAGGTTCTCTTGATGACCGGATGAGCATTCAAGTCAAACTGTATGGAGGTGGGTGTCATCGTCTGTGCAGTCTGCTGTGGTTTCTTTCGTGAGGGTCTTACCAGGCTTCTAGTCCCACATCCGCACTCTGCCGGGGACGTCTTTGTCTCCATAATGTCTACCCTAATCTGCTGTCAACAACTCAGGTATCACCAAAATCCTACTTCCCAAGCATACTCAGGGCCCTCCTCCCTTCCAGCCACCTTCCTGTTTAGGCCTTGAGCATTTTTGCCTTGATTCGTGCCAAGTATCCTAATTAATATTTCTGCTCCAACAATTCCCAACCTAGTTTCTGTTTTTTTTTAAGCTGACAACATGGTGACATTTCCAACATTCAAAACCATGTTGCCATCTTGCTGAGAATTTGTGAGGGGATTTCTCTGACTTTGGAAGTAACCATCAGACTAGTACTTCTAGCAATCTAACTCTTCCTATGCATGGGACACTATGAATTTGCTTCTTTCCTTTCTGTAAGCAGCTCCTTCCATTCTTACAGATTTTGATTCAAGACACTGTAACTTGGCATACTGTGTTTTAATCTGTAGTGTTAAACAACTACCTTCCCTTACTGAGCACCTCTTTCTCTCCTTTCTCTAGATCATGTTTTTACAAAGAACTACTTTCCCAAGAGCCTTCTCTGTTACCCAGTGTTTTGTTGCCCTTTTTCTGCTGCTAAGCTAAAAACAAGAAGAGACTGATGCTCTCAGCCTGGCAGCAGAAGAGATAGAAGTTCCTAGGGGCGTGTTTTCAACACGCCAGACAGGATACGATGCAACGAAAAGCTGTACATGATTCTGTGTAAAAATACAGCATGAGGAGCATGGACCATAGTGGTCAGGGAAAGAAAAGAAAACTTGCAGAAAATTCCTCAGCAGTGCGGATAGGCGGCAATGCAATAAGTGACGGGTGAAATGGCATTACCTGGTTACAGTGGCCTCTGTCTACTTAGAAACTTCCTGAGTCTGGCTCAGTATAAATTAGGAATAGACATTTAGCACACAACCTACCTCTGTCCCTGTCTCTGCCTCTCTTCAGCCCACCCCTCATTTTTGTTCCTTATTTGTGAAGAACTCACAGAAAATCAAATTATTTTACTGTTTATTGAAACAAAGAATAGTCAAAAGCAATCATTATCTCCAAAACTGGTCTCGTAATATAAACAGTGAAAGCAATTGCCAAGAAGCTGTTTATGGGATCACTTATCAGCAGGATTTCCCACCCAGAGGAGCACAGCCAATGCAATTTTCATACAGCATGAAAATATTATATTCCTCTCCCCGAGCAAGACCACTGGCAAGCAGTGCGAGTGACCATTACATATCTCTTCTAAATATCTTATTTTTCTGCATATTTCATACTGAGAATTGTATGTACAGTTATCATCATATCCATGTTTTCTTACCATTAAGTGGTATTTATAAGCTAGGCATAGCGACATGACCTGCAATTCCTATACTTCGCGAGGCTGAGGCAGGAGCACTGCAACTTTAACCCCGGTCTAGGCAACTTACTGACTTAGCAAGACCCTGTCTCAAAGAAGGCTCCGGCTGTCGCTCAGTACAAAGGTCCTGGTTCAGTTCCCAGCACCTCAGTATTAAAAAAGAACAACAATGTTCTCTGCTTTGATCTGTGATGGAAGCGGAAGAGCTCCCCGCGCAGGCGCCTGACAGTCTGCCCGTGGGTCGGCTGTGCCAGTCGCGACTCTGGGCCAGCGTGAATTCCTTAACTGATTGGTGGTCTTCTCAGCTGCTACATGGGATTAAAATCACCTCCACCTTACAGGGTAGCAATGGAAATTAAATAGCTGAATCTGTAAAGTGCATTTTCCTTATTCCCACAACTTAGGTAGTTTTTATTCTTGAATAGTCCAGTAACTTCAAAGATGAAAATATGAACTATTTTGACTGTTTTGTTCAGATGGTAAAGGCTGTCTTTTCACAAGTGCCATGTACCTCTGCATGAATGCCAGTGTTGCATGTTGTGAAGAAAACAAAGACCCAAAAACAGAAAGAAAACTTGGAGCGCTTTATTAGCTGAGCTCAGCAGCCACACTCTCCTGTGGGTCAGGAGAATGAACAGCCTGCTGAGGTGAAACAAAGATTTTAAAGGGAGAAAACTCAGGCCTGGGGGAAAGAGGAAACTTAGGAGTTGTCTCTGATTAGAGAGGGGAACTTTACAAGATTTGGGAGTTATCTTTGATCCTGTAGTCAGGTAGGATGCTCGGGACCTGGGTTAGGGAGGGAGAGGAGATTCGGCCAGGTCCGGGAGTTGCCTTTTGCTCTTGTGCACCCAGTGCCAGGCATGCCTGCAATCTGGGAGAACATCTGTGATCAGGGTAAGGGTCCATAGAGAGGACATGGTTTTATAATACAGCACACAAATCACAAAGTTTGTTGCGGAGAAGGGTAGCGGAGTCAGCTTACAATAAGTGGGAATACAAAGTTTTAGTCAAATAAAAGTTAGAACAGAGTTCAGACTAAAGAAAGGCAAAGACAAAGTTTGTCTTAGGGTAGAAGGGCTTGTGTCAACTAAGGCGGGGGTTAAGTCAATTCTCGGTTTGGGTGTTGTGATACCTGGGGTCCTATCTTGCCTTTAAAAGGTTTAGCGGATTCCTTGGTTTATGGTAGGGCAGGAGGAGCCAGAAGACAAGCAGCTCCTAAAATGCTGGCATAGAACATGATAGAGTCACTCAAGTTGGCAACTCTTTATGTACAACTACTTCAATTCTACACTTAGAGTGAACTTTTAAAAAATTTGCAGCACTCTAATATATTTAAAATGTAATAGCATTTTCAAACTAGATTTTTCCACTATCTTATAAATTAACAGTCATTAGAGCAAAGTACAAAATTAATAATTCTGAGGCAGCTGTGGCCGCAGTGGTGTGGGGTGTTCACCCGTCAGCGCTTCCCTCACTCTGCCTGCTGAGCGTGGGCCCTTCCCAGCCACGCGACTCTATGTGTCTCTCAAACAGGCCACTGGACAGGAGTTCTGGGGCTCTCTGTGCATCTCTCAGACATCCTGTTGTGCCAGTTCAAGTTAAAATTACTTGTCAGCTTTATTTTAAAAATGCTTAATATTCCTTTACTCACATAACTGGGCATAGAATTTGGATCCATCCCATTTTTTCAGAAAATAACTTTAATAATGTTGTACATCCCTGACATATAGCACTGTATTTTCTTATTATATAAATTAGACTTAATTATCATGTAAGTTATAGCATAAATTGTATAAAAGCTAACCTAAGCAAACGTTCAGTTATAAAATCATATACCAGAGGCATAATGTGCACACTTTGGAGCTGAATTTTATTTTTGAAAGAGAATATAGGACAGTGATATGAAAGGAAAAAATAGAAATGATACAAAACTTCACCGAAGAAAATAATATGAATTCAATAGCGTTTGTCGTACAGCATAATGTTATATTCAGATAGTTGTTCAGATTACCAAATATGTGCATGTGAAATCAGAAGAAAAAAAGTTAGAAGAAATTAGGTAGGGAGAAATAGGGGAAAATGGAGAAGGAAGACAAACAAAATTAAGCATTAACCGCTCTTTTCCATAGACCAGCAGAATTTAAAAAATTAGTGTTTCAGAGAAAGCCTTCAAAACAGTTCACAATTTTATGTTTCTGTGTTCCATGTGCACACACACACACACACACGTTCAGTATTGTGTACACACATACACACACTAGGTGTCTTTTCTCTGTAGGCCTATTTTACTAATTTTGGAATTCATTTTGAGTGCAGACATATATTTTCTGATCTATATCACAATATTTTTAACTATAAAATTATTTTGTTACTAATGAAAATATTGATTCTGGCAATGCATTCTCATTTGTTTTGGCATCTACTCGGGAACACGAACTAGTTAAGAAGCAGAGTCTTCTCTCTGGCCTTTGGATCTAGCCCCTCATTTATTTGCTTCTCTCTTAGTCATCCTAAATATTTAGAGAAATTTCCTCAGAATTTTTGTCGGCCTTACTTACTTGATTTTTGTAATCTGCTCTTATTGCTTTGAATATAATTTTGGGGAATACAATTTTCATTTCTGTGGCCCTTTATGAGCACTGGTCCCTTTACTTCACAAAGGTTTACTGGTATTTCAACTTTCATCCTTTCTAAAGATTTTATCCTAGTTCCTTTACCTTCTCCACAGATGATATATTATTTTTAATTTTGTTGAATGCTACAGGTTTTTTGTTTTGTTTTGTTTTATTTTTAGAATTATTCCCAAATGCATCTTCGCTCCTCTCAGCCCTGTTTGCTTCTTAAAAAGTACATCCTACGCGTGGTGGTCCTTGGTTTTGCAGGTCTTTGCTCTTCCTCGTGAAGATGCCTGTCCAAACGTCAGGCCTGGAGCGAGCAGGGGCTCTTGCTGCCTGGCTTCAGGCTCTGTGTTTCCTCTGGAGCCCCCAGCTTGGAGCACCCTTCTCCTCGTGCCTTGCTTTGTTCTAGCTCTTCTGGAGCCACGTCACAGTCAGGAGCGTTTGCTCTCTCATCCCTCACAGTCCTAGTTGTCCCTCCCCTTTTTATGGTGCCCTTGGTGGGACTCCGGAACTGCTGTTGGGCAGACAGGTGCTCCCTGAACTGGCTGTCCTGCCAGTCAAGTGCTCCCCTTTTTGTACCCATTTCATAAAAGAATATGAAAAATGTGTGTGCAGTGAAGGAACTCGAAGGCGCTTCTCAGAATGTCTGAAACACAGAGGCTTGTGGAGTGGTCCATGCACGCCCACCTTTGGTGTCTCCCAGGACAGAGTGGGGGTGATACCGACCACCTAACTTGCAAAGCGCCTCGGCTGTCCACTGATGGCTGTTTCGCTCAAGCTCAATAAAATTTATAATCAAAGGCAAAACCTCTGTGTACCCTGCAGTGCATAAGCAATCAGGCCAAACTTCAGGTTAGATGATTTCATCTTCTCAAAAGTCCTAGTCAAAAGGGGAAGTTACTAATCAAGCGTGCTTTGAAAAATCTGGCTTTAGATAGATACAGACACACAAATAAGTACTCATTTCTTCACAAATTGTAGCAGGAAACAATATTCTTTATAAATGCACATTATTATGGATATATATAAATTGTTTCAGAAATGTACTTTCTGGCTGACCCCACAAGCAACTTGGCCTTGCAGATCTCTTTGCTTGTAAATTTACATATTCTCTAGGAAACAGTGTAGTTGGTGCTCTGTAAATGTAAAGGTGACATTATAAAAATCCACTTACTTCTCTGCCTATAGTTTTCTTTTATAAACCTAAAAGCTTCACTGATATTCTAGTGGCCCAAAGGGATTGACATACATCCACGGTTCCTTCCCAGTGACATTTAGCATATTTAGTTTGAAAAGCTAATCAATCATGCCTTATGAGATACGCCATTTAAAAATAGTTTGACTAAGAATATAATTCAATATATTTAAAGGAATAAAAGCCGTGAGAATGATTAGAATGGAAATTGCCTAGCAGAAGGAAGGAGGTAGCTGAGTGCCACAGGGTTAGTTATGCGCAGAGACAGATGAGCAGGGCCATTATGGGCGATGCGTCTCTGTCCCTGGCATTTACATACATCAGAATACTTAAGGTGGCTGGCACACACTGGCAAAGGAGCCCAGTTCTGACAGACACTAGCTGAGAGGAGGCGGGAAAGCGGATGCTGGACACCCAAGAAGACCCATCCACTGAGTAGAAGTCAGTAGCTTTCTAACCAGTAAAGTCTGGAATCAACATTCAGAAAAGACCTAAATGACCTTCATTTAGAATCCAGTTCATGTGGTGAATTAGTTATAGTTTAATGATAAATGTTATTCATCATTAAAACACATACATATTGAGATTTTTTACAAAAGTAGGAAGAATTTTGCTAAAATAAAAGGTTTGCATTTGCAGTGAATTCTCCAGCTGTGTTTTCAATTTTTTGAGAGTGAGAAAATAAAGTAACATTAACATTTCTAGAAAGTAATCCCATACACACAGATAATTCTTAGGGCAGGCAAATAGAAGTTCATCATGTCATTAAAAAGACAAATGAAAGAAAAATGCATTTTAAAAGTTTTTCATTTCTTTTGTATCTATATTATGCAAAAGAAGAGATTATCTCTGTCTCTAATTGTAATGTAATTCACCAGATATCCTTTGTGTATTTTTACAAATGGAATTACTTTGACCCTGGTTCAGCACTGCAGCGCTTCCTGGTTATGCTCTTCAGACTAAATTGCTGCAGGCTAATTTAGGGTTATTCAATATCTCCTCTATAATCCTCGCCAAAGGCAGAGGATGAAGGCTTTCTACTAAGCAGCTCTGTCTCTAAGAACACAGTGCTTGCCCGTGACAGTGCTTTTCGTTTGTTTTCTCCTTACTTTCCTGAGGCAGTAATGTGTGTTGCAGTATAGGAGATGGAAGTTCTTTTAACATGCGAGCCCCAGAAATCTTGCATTACTCGGCGACTGCTTTGACGTGGGCTTAGGGAGAAAAGAGAACCCTGTTTTGTGGCCTCAATATGAGCCACTGAGCTCAGCTTTTTTTCTTTTTTAAAACTACTTTAATGTGAAATGAATAACATCCGTAAAGCTGTATAAAGTTAATGTATACAACTTGGTGGTTCTCAAGCCATCCATTTGTCCCTGAATCTATATCTCTGTGTATCTAGGTATTCATGTATGTATGTATGCATGTATGTATGTATGTATCTATCTATCTATCTATCTATCTATCTATCTATCTATCTATCTATCATCTATCTATCTAGCCACCTATGACCACATGAATTTCATAAAGATATCCATTACATCCAAAAGCTCCTTCTTGGGTGCCTTATATATGAAATTTATTTTTAAGACCTGTTCATGAAAAACAGGACAGACATTTTATACCCTTAACAAATTTTTAAATATAAAACAAATCATTGTTTTTGGTGCTGTTATTTGTTTAGTTTTGGTGTTTGGTTTTTTATTTTTTATTTTTTAGGGAAGGATCTTCAGGGTATTCAGAGTCTCACTATTAGATGGACTCGTAGTGGTCCGCCTGTTCACAGCCTCCCAAGAGCTGGGATACAGGTGCGCACCACCGTGCATAGTCTCAGTTGCTTTCTCAGGGCACCGCTGGGGGTGGGACTGGCACAGCAGGCCTGGGGATCGAACCCCTGGTTCCTGTGCCCCACTTGCAGATGCTTTAATCCACTGAGCTATTGCCCAGCCCTAAAACAAAGCACTGTTAAGTACAGGCATTATGCTTTACAGTAGATCTCTAATAGGTACTCATCCTGCATGGTTCAAATTTATATCCTTTAGCCAAAGCCTTCTCATTTCTTCTTTCCTGCAACATCTGGTAACCACTATGGGGCTCTGTTTCTGTGCATTTGACTGTTTTTATTTCCCTTTATAAGCATCATGTAATAAGTGACCCTCTATTCATTCAGCATAATGTCTTCCTGAGTTATCCCTATTTTGAAGATATATTAGGGCAATTGACTAGATTGCCCCTGAGATTTATAAAACTACCTGGAGATGGTTTGGGGGAAGCAAGATTTATTAGAATGCTAGCAGAAAAGGATGTGGGTCATTGAGACTTACTAGCAGGAAGACGTGGAGTGCAGTTGCAGCAGAATAGACAGTTGACAGACGGTCCTGGGTGTGTCCTTTAGAGAGCTGCGTGTTTGGCAGGCCCCAGGGGACAATCCGTTCAGAGTCACAGGGTCCCGTGGCAGTGGGCAGCACAGGGAATTTGCCAGAAAGTGCTGGGAGGGTGCCTGGTAGCTGGCTGGACTCTGACCCTCCTGGTGCTCGGCTCCCTCGCTGCTGACTCAGTACAGCATCCCAGGTTGTACTGCGCAGCAGGGACCTCATTTGATAGCATCCTTCTCAGCTGGCAGCTCAGGGAAGTGAGCTGGTTCCCGCCAGAACAGATCTGCCCAAGTCCCTGTTTCCTTTGGTTTTATTTTACTTTTTCTTTTTTTAAAATTTTAGTACAGGGTCTAGGGTGTCATTACACAGATTGAACTTGTAATGTTTTCAGCCCAGTCTCAATTGCCGTCTCAGCCTGCACCAGGGGATGGGCCAGCAAAGCCTGGTGGGGATCAAACCCGGCCACTGTGCTCTGCCTAAGCAGGTGCGTCAGTCCCCTGGCCCAGTTTCCTTTGGATCATGCTTCTGCAGTCTGGTCTCTGTTCCATCCCTTGGAAGGAGCCCAGGACATTTCGGGACACAGTGCTCAGTGCCCTGGACATATGTCTAAAATATATATGAGCTGTTGAAATAGCACTTAAGTTTAAAACAGGAAAAAATAAAGAAGAAACCATACTTTGCAGACAGTGAGATGTGTCAGTTTCCATTAATAGAGAAACCATTTAATTTCTTCCTCTAAGTTATGGACATCTGGGTCATATAACTACAGTGATGTCTTAACCAAGGACCAAAAGGTCTACTAAAAGCAGCTTTTCAAAATAAAAGGGCAATATGTTCCCAAATATAAACTAAAATCCCAGTTGAAAACTAGTGTTTTCCTATTTAGACCTGTGGCTTTTCCCTATTCTGTGAAATTTTGAAACCACTTGGAGTCTACACAGAATTTACTACAAACATCGTTTAAAATCCAACTGCTTGCCTGCATGCACAATGCAGTCCTTCTGCAAAGCCGCAGCCTGCGTTCAGGTGCATAATAAAACACGATGCCTCAGCAGCCTTTAGATCTCAAACTTGGCTCTGAAGATAAGACTGATGATATACGTGGAGGAACAGGCTTCCCTCGGAGGTGGAGGGGAATGGCAAACAGGGGCTCCCAGCGTCACCTGGACGTGATGAGAAGGAGCTGCACTAGGGCTCCCAGTGTCGCGTAGACGTGATGAGAAGGAGCTAGATGAGGGCTCCCAGTGTCACGTAGGCGTGATGAGGAGCTGCACTAGGGCTCCCAGTGTTGCGTAGATGTGATGAGAGGGAGCTAGATGAGGGCTCCCAGTGTCACCCGGACGTGATGAGAAGGAGCTAGACGAGAGATTGGAGTTATCGAGGCACCTTCTACTTTGGGGAAGGCCGTTGCATGTAGGGACAAGCAGAGGGGATAAAAATACACTGAAACCAATGCCCTGCACTCCTGTAGGCCTCAGCGGCGCCTGAGCCGCTCCTCCAGGCATAGAGGGGCCAGCATGCAGATCAGCGCTCCAAGCAGGGGCGGTGGGCAGCGCTGCAAGATGGCCACCAGCAGGATAGAGTGTGGAGTGACATTGGGCATTTGCGTTTTGTGCTCTCATAAGAGGCAATTATTTAGCCTTTAATAGAATTTTCCTCGCTGCTCTTCAAAGCACCGTCTGTGCAAAAGGAACAAGGCAAGAACGGAAGAGAGATAAAAAAGTGTTTTCCCAGTCTAGGCTAGCTTTGGTCATATATGACTGCTTTTATTTCAAGTGTACGTTGTTCCTTTTAAATGTAGAATGGTTTAAAAAGGACGTTTTTAGTACCTGTATATGTTAATTGGGGCTTCTGGATTCCTAAGTAGAGCTGGTGGAATGCCATTGGTCCTGGGAAGGGGGAAGAAGAGACACCGTCATCAGATTGAGAAGTGATAAGTAGGACTGTGTGTGACCTTGACCCCAGCGGACAGGAGCCAAGGGGCTGTGATGCTCAGGTCAGTGTTTGCAGCTGGCTGTCCTGTTCCATCTGCTCATGGTTTTAAGGTAGAAAAGGTGAAGGGCACCCAAGAGACAGGCCGAGAACAAGGGGCAGTGCACTCGGAAGCAAGCAGGCGTGCCGGGGAGCCACATACACACTGCACATTGTGTGCAGGACATTTGTTTATAACACCTTTGTTAAGTTACAGTTCATATAACATGCCATTTAATTCACCTATTTAAAATGTGTACCACTGTGATTTCCTAAATAGGATAATATACATGTATATAACATATGTTATTATGTATTTGGTACAGTGTCTCCTTCACAGGGCCTCACTATGCAGCTCGGACTTGTAGTGATCCTGCTGCTTTCAGCCTCCCCAGCGCTGGCATTACAGGCATGCACCACCATGTCTGTTCTCTGTGGTCAGCTCAGTGTGCCCAGGGATGGGTCTGGTGCAGCGTGCGGTGCTGGGGATCAAACCCAGGTTCCTGCGTTTGTCTAAGCAGGCGCTTAGTCCATGAGCTATCTCATCAGCCCTATATACATTAAGTTATAGTTGATTTTACAACAATTATATCACTTAAAAATGAAATGCATTGCCAGTGATTATGCAACCCCCAGCCCCTCAATCTTTTGAATGAACAAAGTAGTGAAAAGCAGACATTCCTTGTGCCTGACTGGGATGGCCCCTTCCAGATGGTATTCCTACAGGCTTTTTGCAGATGTGCTTCCTCAGGTGAGGACTGGTGCTCTACCTTATCTAATGGATACCTTTAACCGACAAGGCACTGCACCTGGGTGACGTCAGTGCTGTCGTGTACCTATGTACATGGCCCTGCATTTCTGGTTTCGGTTTTGTTGATGGTGGTGTACTGTACTGACTTCTAGGTATTGGGGCACCCATGGGTTCAAGAGACGAATGTCCCTTTGACACAATGTACAGTCTTCTTTCTACATTGTCTGGGTCTTTTGGAAAATTTGTGGAGGATTTTTACATTAATATTCATAAGGGATATTATCCTATAATTTTCTTTCTTGTGTTGACTTCCACACCTTCTGGTATGAGAGTGACATTGCTTTTATGAGGTGACTAAGAAGAATTTCTAAAGAATTTTTGTCCTTAGTTAAAGGTAGATCTTGTCTACCAAAGGCAGGTCTTACCACTAAGCCATCTGGGTCCTGGCTTGGCTCTAGGTATAGGTTTTATGTTAAATCTGTTCTTTATGAATTTGTTGAGGTTTTCTGCTCCTCATTTGGTCAGATTTTATAGTTCCTGTATTTGCATTTCTGCATTTCACTTATCAATCAATTTTATGATGCCTTTCCAATACCATTAAATTTATGGTACTCAAAATATCTGCCCTGAAGGTGTGCAAAGAAAGTGCTGTCTTTAATATTTTTCCGATTTTCTCTATGAAATATTTTTTCCTTGAAAATTAAAATCCATCCGTTCATTAGCTTTAAGTTTTGTGACAGAATTCACCAAGAACTCAAGGGAGTATATTTTTAAGAGCAAAACATTTTTACAGCTTCTCATAAAAATATTTAACCTCTCCCAATCAGTTGGGATTAAGGTTTAGTCCATTTCAGCACGTGCTTACTTATTTTAATATCTTGTTTTGTAAGTATGCTTGCCTTACAGGAAGACAGTCATGGCGGGGCATGGGTTCATGCCCATAGCACACACTGATCCTGCATTTCATTCGTTCGCCTGCTAACCCAACTCCTCCCTCCTCTAAACCTTTGTCTCAGATACTTTTTACTCATTACTGGGATACAATGTCCAACACCTAAAATGAAGGGAGGAAAGGGTTATTAGGCTCACTTTGTGGCGGTTTCGGTCTGTACTTGGCTGGCTCCCGGGCAGAGGGGCACATGGCAGAGGGCAGCAGAAAACAGCAAAGAGCAGAGGAGCAGCAGCAGCTGCGGCGTCTGGGGCCTCTCCCTCTGCCGCGCACACTGACTGTGGAGGTTGCACCTCCTCCACTGAACCCGTGGCGGCCACTGTGGAGACCCGAGCTCCTCCCACGTGGTGCGTCAATCGTGCTCCTGCAGGGAAGTGGCGTACAGAACCTTCCTCAAGGCCTGGCAGCCCCTTTCTGTGTGAGTCATCTGGGGGTGGGCCCTCCATGCCCTAGGACATGGCCTCGCGGAGCCAGTTTAGCTAAGCTTCAGACCCATCAAGTTGGAACAGCATGTCAGCTACCCCTGCTTGCTGGGTTCCTTGTACGCTCATGTAAGCTTTGCCTTCGCTGCGCCTGGTAGCTTCCATGCAGAGCGCGCTTCTACTCCACTCCAGCCCTTCTCTGCCTCCTTTCTCACCAGCACTCTCTTCAACCCTGTCCCATTCAGAAGAGCTCTGCCGCTGGTCTCTGCCTGCCCATCCTCTACTGTACTTTGTGTTTAAGCTTCATCTTTCTCAAAAGAAAGTTACTGTGCCATCTTTATGTTTGTATGGCTGATTTATTTCATTCAAAATTACATTTTCCAGGTGCTTGTTTTCCTACAGATGTCTCAGATTCGTCCTTCCTCATAGAGGGTAGCATGGCATTATGGGTAGATACCACATTTTCCTCAGTTGTCCGTTGGTGCATCCACAGGCTGCTTCCAGGGCCTCCTCACTCTCGCTGTGCTGCCTTAGGCACGAGTAGGCAGGCCAGGCTCCAGAGTGCGGGACTGCGCCCCGTCAGAAAGATGCTCAGCAATGGGATTGCTGGGTCCTGTGCAACTTCTTTCTTTCTTTCTTTCTTTCTCTGTCTCCCTTTCTTTGTCTCTCTCTGTCTCTCTCTGTCTCTCTCTCTCTCCTTTTCTTTCTTTCTTTCTTTCTTTCTTTCTTTCTTTCTTTCCTTCCTTCTTCTGGTACTGGGAATCAAACTCAGGACCTTGTGCTTGCCCGGCAGGTAGGTGTGCTGCTGAGCAATATCCATGGCCCTAGAATTCCTAATTTTGGTTCTTTGAATAATTGACATGATGCTTTCCTGAATGATTGCGCAGTCTGCATTTCCCCAAATGCACGAGGGCTGTTTTTTTTATTGCAGCCCTGCAGCATTTGTTATATTTCAATTTCTTGCTAATGGCCATTCTTTCTGGTATAAGAAGTTTTAACCTGGTTTCAGTGTGCACCTCTCAACCTTTTTCCCATTTTTGTTGGTTAATTGTATTCCTTCCTCAATGGCCATCTCAGCATGCCCTGGGGGTGAGGCTGGCACAACAGGCTGGGGTGCCTCTGTGTCTGCCTAAGCAGGTGCTTTAATTTGCTGAGCTATCTGGCCAGCCCTGGTGCATAAATATTTAAAAGCGTTATCTCTTCCAATAATTGTTCCCTTAACTAGTATTGCCTTGCCCAGCTCTCCTAATTAGCTTTAGACATAGCAAACAACTAACCAAACAAACAAAAACAAAATCAACCATAAACAAAGGAGACTGACAAGAAAATGCAAAGTGTTTGTTACCATGCAGGGTTCCAATTACCCTTCTCATAAACATCATGCATCATCTTTCATTCAAAAATAATTATATATTCTAATGTCATTTTACTTGCATCTTAAGTGTTAAGAAAAAGTGGATTTTAGTGTGATTTGTATTTCTCTTGGTAAATCGAGAGAAACTGTTAGGCACAAAGGTGTAGCCAATTTTAGAGCTCCACCAGTGCCACTGGTGTCAGGATATCTGTGTCTCTTTTGCTATGTAATTAAATCTGGGCCACAGGAGTGCCACAGATATCAATTACACCCATAGCAGCACATCTTATTAAAACATCTTCCAGTTGACTACAGTGTCACATTGCACTGCAAAATGTCAAAGCCATTACACAGCTATTTATCGTATAGGGTTAAAATGCAAAAGTTGGGCAGCATCGAGCTGCTGTTATTCTGTAGACGGTGAATTCAAGCGTAGTCCGGACATTGTATTTGAGTGTACCACTTGAAGGCAAGTCAATAGTTTTCTAACTCATGTATTAATATTACATTGAAGAAAAACATGGAAAAGTTTAGAACATTATTGTCTGGAAGAATGGTTAATGTGTAGACATAGTGAAGTTACTGCCACGGTCAAACATGTGCTATTTAACTCCTCTTTGCACTGGACAGTAAGCATAATTAACATATTCTTGATTCTTATAATCTGATATTAGCTTTCTTTATGAAAAGTATTTTTAGATTTACTTGTGAAAGTTAAGATATTTTAACATATTTTTCTAACTGATGATAGTATTTTAGTAAATGCACATGTCTTAGTTACTTTTTACTCGTTACTGGGACAAATACCCGACACTCAAAATGAAGGAAGGAAAGATTTATCAGCTCACAGTTACTGGAGGTTCAGTCCATATTTGGCTGCCCCAAGGCTGAGTGGAGCAGGATAGAGAGCATCCAGTTCATGGCGGCAGAACAGCAACAAAATGGTGACATAGGCAGCCAACCAAAAGGGCAGGAGAGCAACAGCAACAGCTTGAGTCTGTCTCTCTGTCTGTCTTTACATTTCTATCAGGCTCTCTGTCTTAGGATATCCGCCCTAGACCACACCCATAGTCTCAGCCTTACTCCGACGGATAATCCCATCAGTACTATAACACAATCCTAGGGACCATGAATCAAGTCTCCATCTATAGAAGCCATGCCCCATGATTGCATGAGGCTTTGCATGGACAAGTAGACATAAAGCATAACATTCCACCCCTGGACCCCCAAAGTCTCATACATATCCCTTTTTACAAAAGACATTGTAGTCCATCTGGAAGAGTTGCCAAAGTCCCAATAGTTTCAGCATTGCTGAAAAGTCCAAATCCCAAGTCTCCTCAAAGATCCAAGGCAAACTCTCAACTGTTAGCCCCTGTACAATAGAAGAGTTAAACATAGCCAACATTCAAAGGCATAAGATAAACATTACAATTCCAAAAGTAGCAAACAACAGGGTAATACAAAACATTGGGACCAACACATATCCAAAATCCATCAGGGTAAACATTAAATCCCATAGTTCCAACTGGAGAATCCGAAGCAGTCTGCACTGAGTTGTGAGCATCATGCAACTCCGCTCCTAGAGCACTCTTGGTGGTAATTTCCATGGCTTCTCTCTTAGGCTGGCTTTGCTCCTTCTTTGCATGATCCACATTCCTGGCTTTTCCAAACTTCTGGGGTTTCCGCTGAACAGGCTTCTCACACACAACTTCACACACTGTCCTCTCAGGGGCACGCTGCCTGGCCTCCCAGGCCCTCTTCTGAAATCGAGGTGGAAGCCTTAACCTCAGATTTCCTGCATTCTGCATACACTTATGTGGATGATGCTAGGGGTTGCTGCCAGCTTGAGCAGTAGCCAGGCTTCCTTCTCTCTTGGCTGAAGGGGTCAAGGGCCTAGATTGCTGAGCACTCTGACCCTGATTCCGGAAAAACACATTCTCCATGTGGGCGCCATTTTGGAACCTGGTTTGACCGCTGCCGCTATTCTGGTACTCGGGTCTCTGTGGCTTTCTTCTCAAGGCAAAGCCTCTCTCCTTTGCAATTCTGAGGCTGCAAAGGGTGGAGAGCTGCCCCCTCTTCTGATGCCCTCAGGCGATCCTTTTGATTCTTTGGTTCCTTCCCAGCAGTGTAGATCCTTTTAGCTCCATCTTTGTAGTCCACAGCTTTCCTGGTGCTTCCTTTCTGGCCAAACTCAGATTTTAAATCATCCTTCTTGGCTTTCTGCTCTTGATTTTCAACATAAATCTGGGTAAAAGACACCAATAACAACCATGCCACCTCCCCAATGGTTTGCTGCTTTGAAATATCTCTTGAAAGATTAATCAGTCCACCATGCTTAATCTCAGTCTTAGACAAAGTCTCTGGGCACGAGCAAAATTCTGACCGACTTTCAGCCAATCCATAGCACAAATCATCGGGAGTCCAATGACCAGTGCTGTTCTTTTTCCCAGCAGAAACCTCCTCAGCCTGGTCTTTATAGGCAGGCCTTCTGTCAGTTGTCTGGTCTGAGCTCTGACCAGAATCTCTGAAGTTGAACAGCTGAAGCTGTTCTAGAGCCTTGCTTTTAGGCGACATCTCTGAACTTTTCCTATCTCTTGCCATAAGCCATTCCCTAAATCTTATAATCCACATGATCAGGTTAGTCACAGCAATGACCCCACTTCTGTGGTACCAAATTCTGTCTTAGTTACTTTTTACTCATTGCTGGGACAAATACCCGACACCCAAAATGAAGGAAGGAAAGGTTTACTAGCTCACAGTTACTGGAGGTTTCAGTCCATATTTGGCTAGCACAAGGCTGAGTGGAGCAGCACAGAGAGCATCAAGTTCATGGTGGCGGAACAGCAACAAAATGTTGGCAGAGGTAGCCAACCAAAAAGGGCAGCAGAGCAACAGCAACAACTGGAGTCTGTCTCTCTGTTTGTCTTTATATTCCTATCAGGCTTTTTGCCCTAGGATATCCACCCTAGACCACACCCATAGTCTCAGCCTTACTCAGACCGATAATCCCATCAGTACTATAACACAATCCTAGGGACCACGAACCAAGTCTCAATCTATAGAAGCCACGCCCCATGATTGCATGAGGCTTTGGGGGGACAACTAGACATAAACCATAACAGCATATTTAATTGCATACAAAGTGTCTTTCTTGCCCATGACAAATTGAGCTCTTGGAGAACAAACATTCTATTAAAGCTTATGACATTTTCCTCTTCTTGATACTTTAATGTATTAAAATATATCAAATATACATCTGCATAGCATGGACTACTCATTAAAGTTGAAACACTGAATGTATATTTAAAGTATTTTGTCCTTTACAAAACTAGTATTTATGTTTACCGTCTAGTACAAAATCATAACAAGTGCTATATAACACATGGCATGACTTTGGAAACAATTTCCCTAGGATTACATATTAATCATTCTTTCAAGCAATGTGAGTTGAAAGGTTATCGCTTTAAAATTATGTTCTGGAGGGCTGCCCAGATAGCTCAGTAGATTAAAGCACCTGCTTATGCAGACTCAGGGACAGGGTTCAATCCCCAGCGCACCATGTAGGCTCCCCACCAGGGCACGGTGAGAGGGTCACTGAGGCTGGGTGTGGTAGCGCACCTGTAACCCTAGCTCATGGGAGGCTGAAAACAGGAGAGCCACTACAAGTCCAATCTGTATAGTGAGACACTGATGGAGAATAAATTAATATATTTTCTATAACTATACTCCACAGAAATTCAGTATCAATTTTAAGCCTTTCCAAATTCTCACTAGTAGTCCTGCTTTTTTATATAAAGAAATTTTACTCACATTTTACTCCAAAATTAAGATATCTGGCATCTGGGTATATGATTTTTCACTTTTAACTTCTCCTTCTGTGGCATAGTTTTAATTCTTTATCCAATGTATAGACATTCAGAGCTTTGGGTTGGACTACCTGGGTTCAAGTGGCTGAATTCTGTACTAGACTTGGGCTCTGGACTGGCACACTGCTTTGTCACAGTACCTCTATCAGAAGAATTACCAGATAAATGGACGCCATTTTGTGCTATTTCAATCATTGGATATATTGATACTGGTAAAATTAAATTAGTAACTAACATACAAAATATGGACCCATGAATTATCCCAATAATACTGTTACTGCATATAGCAAGATTCTAATATTTATGCCAAGTTTCCTAAATGCTATAAAGCTAAGATTCTGCAATTAGAAAGTATAAGAAATGTTTATGAACTGGAATCCCGAACAGAATGACAGGAATTGAAAGATCCTCCTTACAGTAGATATTCTGAACACTAGTAGACTTTGGTATTTTAAAAACAAAGCAAAACAGTATAAAAAACATAGTGAAGTATCTGCTACTGTCCGATTTCTGTTATGCCTCTGGAGCAGCTCCCTGTCCTGGGCCACCCACCACCAACGCAGACTCGGACCCCACAGCTACAATGAACAGCACCCCCAAATGCCCGCGGGTTCCTGGCCTGATGGATGAGGAGGAAACCGCTGTCACCCCCACAGTTGCAGCGCTGTCCTTTATGCACCCTAAAGCGGCTGTGGGGAGTGACTCTGTGTTCTCACTGTAAATCCCAAATGAAAGCTCGCTGATACATATTCTAGGCTCTGTTAAACCATGGAAGCCGCGTGCAGCCGCATACAGAACCCAAAGCCTCCCATGGCCACCACTGCTGGGCACACGCGATTCAGTCTGTAGAAGACGCAGGAAAGCAGATCAGGAGAGGAAGTGGCAGCTCTGCCTTGCTCTGAAATGAACAAGGAAGAGAAGAAAAAGATTCCATGTGCCTGGAGCAGAATAATGCTTTTTTCAGAAAATATGAAGTATGTATGACAGAGAATGAAATATTTCTCTAAGCCACTTGCATATTTTACCCTCTAAAGCAAAGTTTACACTAAGACTGTACTTACCCTGAAAGCTTTATATCCAGGCGTGAGCCTCTGGTGCTTGTAACTCCAGCAATCTTGGAGGCCGAGACAGGAGGGCTCGAGTCCAGCCCAGACAGCTTAGTGATTTCGGGAGACCCTGCATCCAAGTTAATAAGGGCTGGGTGCAATCCACTGTGCAGGGCGTCTCCACCACTGTCAGAAAGGAACAGGCAGGGGCAGAGAAACCAAGAGGAAAAGCGAACTGAAAGAATGCGACACTCCTGGTTTTTATGTGCTTAGATTTCAAAACGGAAGAGATGCAATCACTGTCATTTTATTATTCTAAAGGTAAGAAAACAATATTTTCGAACACTACCTGATAATTTAAGATCACTCGTGTACAGGTGGCTCAGCAACTTGAAATTCTCTCTCTCATTTCTCTTGCTGCTCACACTTTCCACTTTTCTTTCTTTGACTGTGAAGCTTTCAGCTTTCCATCGCATTGTCCTCCCCTTTGGGTTAACCTGGGCTGCCTGTCCTCTCCGCAGACCTTTGCGGGCTTTGTGAATTTCTGGTTGAGCTTTGCTTCTTGCAGGCTGTGTTTCAGGACCGGCCTCAGAATATGCCTTAAGCGTCACAGAAGACGCAGGTGACAGATCTCCGGGAAACGCCCTCTGCTGAAACAGTGGGCAAGAATGGGTTTTCGGAGTCAACAGCTTCAGAGTCGTGAAGTCTGGGTGGACAAGCGTAGTGGCCAGGAAGAACCTGGTGGATCCGAGGACTGTGGCGATCCACGAGCCTTCTTCTCTACGAGGTCACGAGGGTCTCGCTGTGGGTTCTGCCTTCCGCTCAGCCCCGTGGCCCCGTTGCTCTGATCACGGCAGTTAATGCCATGCGCTATGCCTGCGTCGCAGACGCTGCTCCTACCTGCAGCTTCCTGAGCATCCCCGCGCAACTTCTGGGGAGAGCCATGAAAGGTCAGCACAGGAGCCGCCCTCGAGGGCATGAGGGAAGCTCTCAAGACTTGCGATGTCTTTGTGATATCACCAACGTGAAGCGTACAAGGAACAGTGGCCGAGGCTGTCGAATGATGGCCCCGCTGTCTGCCCAGATCCACCTTCGTGGCTCGGTGGGACTAGCTCATTAACACTACTTCACGGCTCCTTAGGATCCCGCTGATGCTTCCTCGGGTGTCAGCATCGCTGGTGTGTCCGCTCCTCAGTGGTACCTGGCCCTAAGGTACCATCCCCGGTGCCAGTCTCAGGCTGGGCCGCTTCGTCCTGCAGCTTGAGCTTTGTGCACGGTGCATGGTAGCATCTGCAGTTCAAGCTGCTGGGGGTTGCCCAG
The DNA here is from genome assembly GCA_004027025.1 of Myocastor coypus. Taxonomy (NCBI): domain Eukaryota; kingdom Metazoa; phylum Chordata; class Mammalia; order Rodentia; family Myocastoridae; genus Myocastor; species Myocastor coypus. The sequence continues at coordinate 26,542 of PVJA010001174.1, forward strand.
GACAGAAAGAGCTTTGGTGGCACCAGGTTCTTCAGCTCCAGGCTGGACCTGGACTTTCAGGTCCATACAGAAAGAGTCCATGCCAGCCTGTCCTCACACTGTTTTCTGGCACCAGTGTTGAGTTAATTAGATGTCCAACACTCTCCTCTTTTCTCATTTACAGTGTTCAGCATTATACACACTGTCTATAAAACTTGGGGACCAAGAGCCCTTTGGAGAAGAATGAAAATTACATTTATTGTCCAAAGAGTCACACTTGGCCAGGAGGCATAATTAGTGAATTCACACCTTGCCAAGGGGCCTTCCACACAACGGACGGCTGCACTAATATGTGAGCACTTCTCCTGAAGTCCCTAACTTGCACGGTGACAGCGGCTTTCTATTCAGCAAGTATAACTGAGACAGTAGAAAGGGGTTTGGTTCAGCTTCGTTCCAGCCTTTGGGACTGTGCTGAGGAAGGGCCTGGATGAGTGACCGGCGTGGAGTGGCTTCCTCCCATGGCTCTCCTTGGCCTTGCCTGTGCAGGTCCCCTGCAGAAGCTTGTCCTGATCTGAAAGGGGAGACTCGCGAGAGGGCTGAGCTCGAATCTGGCCCTATGCAGGGGAAGGGGCCCTTCCTTTCCAGGGCACATGGCTACTTTTCCTGCTGCCTGCTCTGATGTTATCCTCCACCCACTGGGAATGGCACCAAGTGCATCCCTTAATGTCCAGGATGAGGATGAGAGAGGATCCATACCAGAAGGTGGGAGGAGGGAGCCCAGCCTCCGGGCCTGGTGCTGGCAGGACACCGTGTGCATTGAGCATGACTGGTACATGGACTGCCAAATTTGTTTACACTTTAAAATAGCATTTGGAAGTTCCTTACTACCACTGGCTCCTCCAAAGGACATAATCTGGATAGACGGCTACAAAATTCCGAGGCATACAAGTGAGATACTAGGACGAAAGGAATAGAAAATGAAATGCAGGAGTGGCCCTTGCTGATTATGTTTGTTATTCTTTAAAAAATTATCCCACTTCTGAAATTGCACAAAAGCACAATGCTAACATGAAGTCAGTACAGCTCCTGCAGTGCTCTTGCTGAAGTGCAAGTGACCCTGGAGAGAGGGGACGTTGGTGAGGTAGAGGGTGAACTTCATTTCCATGCATCTATTGTAGCTGACCACACATGTGCTAGCGTTCCCTCCTTCTAGGTGGGTGTCGGGGTATCATCCGTAAGTAGCACGGGGAAGCTTTTATCAGTGCGGTTCGCCTTTAAACCGGCTATGGCGTCATGTGAGAAGGCTGTCATTTAGGCCCTCACGCGTAACTTGGAATCCCCTCATCCTACCAAAGCTCTATTCATAGATCGGTTAACTGCACAACGCAAAATCACACGCTTTATTCTTGAACATCAGAGCCAAACATCAAAAGCCAAACTTCCAAAAGATTTAGCTAAATACACAAAACTGGTCCATGTCTAAACCCAGCATATTGGCGCCAACCACTTAAAATTGTTAAAAATTTACAGAGGTTCATTTGCTGGGTTATGTGAACCATCAAGCTATTTTTAGAGCCAGGTTTAAGGAAACTGGAAGTAATCATAATGAAGTACTGTTTCCACATTTATAAATTGCTTGAAAAAAAAACCTCATTGGCCTATCTCTTCTTCATAACTGAAAGGAGCAAATTCAACTGGAAATTGGTGGGTATGCCTAGTGTATACTCATGAAATCACTGTTTTCTGAGACAGTGTCACTGCGTAGTTTGGGCTGTCCTTGAAGTTACTGTGTAGCCCAGACTGGCCTCAAGCTGGGGCAATCCTGCTGTCTGATCCTCCCAAGTTCTGGAATCATAGGCACTGCCACAACACCCAGCCTTTTATTCTCTATCAGTATTGTTTAACACTGTTTTTATGAAATAGAAATAAAGACCAAAAGTCCCTGTTCCTTATTACTTGAATATATTTGAATACATAGTGAAGAAAGATCTTCAAAGAAATTTGTCCAAAAATTTTAACAGGTACAGTGGAATATGGGAGACCATTACGGCAGATAAGCCCAAAACCTTTCATCTGCTAATAGCAACCTCCGTTCTCAAATTTAACTTGGTGGTCTGTACTCTAACTAGTAAAATTTAATGCATCTGCCTGCCCGGCGCCAAGTGTTCCTCTTTCCTTCCCCCCGTCCCGTGAGCCGGGCAGCCCCTATGCACAGACCTGCTGTGGGGATCTTCCGAGAGATGTGTGCACACCAGAGTGGGGCCCCTAATCCCTGTCAGAGAGAGGGGTACTGTCGTGACTACTGGCATCAGAACAGAAACTGCGTGCGCAGAGTGCAGAAACGCTGTGAAGTATCAGGTGTGTTTGAGGAAGTGTTGCCACAGTGTGATGCTTGGCCCTGTAATGCTGCCCCGCAGTCTGTGCTGTGCATTTGGTCAGCGTCTGCTACCACAGGACAGATCTTATCACCCCATGTCCTGCGGTGCATGTGCATTCTGATACCTGCGGAGGCACTGCTAACTTCTGCAGCTGTCTGATTTCCAAGGTACTAACAACAGGTATGGATCACGTGTGTGCTGTGAAACCAAGTGCCATTCTGCAGTTAAAGAAAATGAATAAAGAGCCGGCAACTGCCAACTAAAAGTATGAGGTAATCCAGGACTTTGTTTCAAATTTTCTTGTGCCATGGGCAAAATCTAACAGAGAATAGATGCCCTTAAACTTGAAATGCACATCATTTTTGCCAGTATGTCCCAGCTAGGTAAACATGGTTAATGCTGTTGTCTACGAGGTCAGTCCTAGAGCTGGCACCGTGCACGCCCACTTTCCACGTCCCCGTGTTCTCTCACAAGGCTTCTGTACTGCTTCATAGAAAGCTGAAGTCAGTCTCCAAGGCACCGACCAAAGTCCCCACCGTATGAAGAGCACAATCACTTCTCCTCACAGCTCACACACAGGAAAGAAAGCACACGCACCCTGGAGAACTGGGGAGGACTTTCAGAAGCAAATGATTTCTCTCTATAAAACTACTTGCTCCTTCTTTCCAAAATCTTGACTTAAAAAATGGGAATATATTTCGCTGTAGGAACAGAACAACCTTGTGAAAGGATATAAATGCTTCTCAACAGAAGTTATTTCATATGAGGTGAAATAGCTTACGACTTCATTTGTTTATTGTGAAGTTAAATAACCATAGTAAAGCTAAGAAGATCAGTAAGAACTTGGCATAGAAAAAGTCCATTGTTATATGCAAAGGACGTAAATGCGTACCTAGGAAGCTGCAAAATCTCAACTTAAAGTTGTTAATAAAAAGCCATTGATGTGCTGGCCCCGCCTCTGGCGCACGCTAAGACTGTGACTGAGAATGGGTGTGGTGGTGCGTGCATATAATCCCGGGTCTTGAGAGGCTGAAAATGGGAGAATCCCATGAGTCTGATCTATGTAGTGAGACCTTGTAGACCCTGTACACCCTGTTCTAAATACAAAAAAAGTCATTGAGTTCATGAAAAATACATAGCTCTAATAGTTCCATTTTCAGCAGTAAATATTAGAAACACTGTGCAAGAAAGATGACTTTGCTTAATGATATGTTGAAATATTTTGTATTGGCTTATTCATAAGATGTCACCAAAGGGAAAATTCCACTGCATTGTATGTATACTAGAATATTTCTGCAAAAGAGAAGCCATAAGGGGCCTCTGAAAGGTGTAGTGAACTTCAGATGGCTCTTGTCCTACCAGCCCTCCCTCTGCGAGCTGCCACCTATAATTCCCATTGATTGGAGGTGGCTCTGTGGGCAGCTCCGACCAATACCCAGCATGAGAAATGATTCTGCAGAACTTGTGAGTAAAGGCCTCAGGAAGCTCCGTGCTTGGTTCTCCTCTAGATATGGTCCTTCTGGAAGCCAGTTCTGACCTGCCAGCTTGCATATCCGTGAGCAGCATGTGGCGGGGCTCCTGTGGGGCAGTGGAAGAACTGCTGAGCTCTGGAGCCACTAGTGAGGACAGTGCTGGCCTCAGGAAGCCAGTCAGACTGAAGGTAGCTTTATTTGTGAAAGCTAATGAACTAAAACCTAAATATATGTAATTTTGTGAAATAAAATAAATTTCTTAGATTCCATACTGGTCTACTCTGCACTATTTTGGTCACACTATTAAAGCTGGGCCTGTTCAAAGTGGTGTGATAGCCTACTATGCACAAAGGAATGTCATGTGCTCATAGTCTTGTGTCTCAGAAGATGTTTAGTATAAAATGATTCAAGAAGTAAAAGCAAACTCACAAGAGAATCATGCATGCTTTAATAGCAAGTTGAGAAGATGTTGCATAAGGAAAGCACCAATGGACAAATGTGAAAGCATGTTAATGTCTAAGGCAGATTATTACTTATAACTCTGAAATATAAATTGCCTCAAGATTGATCTGGGACATGAGCAATGCATAAATAAATGACACTAAATATTGTTCCAAATCATCAGAGATGAAGTAGAAATGTTTAACATTTACCATTGTGCATTGAGTTCATTTCAAATCTTACATTATAAATAATAATAATGTAAAATGCAACAACATAACATTTCAGCCTTGTCAAATGCCTGTATGCATGTTGCATATGCTTTGACCCATGACAATATATTATATTGACAGCCAGATCAAAATCCTACTTTGATTCTACTTATTGCATTAAAAATCCTTCCTTTCCTTTTGACAGATCAAATTTTAAATGTCGATCGAATTGTTAAATGTGCCCCAGCATTTATTTCAAATGTTCAAGTTCTAGGAATTTAACCTAAAAATTAATCAATTTTTTGCAATTATCAAAAGGGCACATAATGCTAATCATATAAAATATAGCTAGTACGTATACTGTTGTTTGGTCTGGTTTGCGATAGTGACATTGAGCCCTGGGATGTCAGATTGAGCAACCTATTCAGCCATTTATTTTTTGAGATAGGGTTCTGAATTTGCCAGGCTGGCTGGATTTTCCAGGCTGTGGTCATCTTGCCTCAGCCTGCCAGACAACTAGGATTACAGGTGTACATTGGCAGGTCCAGTTCTCTACTATAGTTTTCAGAATGGTTGGAATCCTGTGAACAGCTTGTCCATGTGTAAAGCATACATATATTTATATAACAATGTATATTCGTAGAGCGGTCCAAGAGTCAAGGCATAAATGGAAAGCTTCTTCCTACAGCAGAAGAGCGCTGTGCTTGGGCTTTCCCAGAGCACACCCTTTCCTTGGGTGTCCTACTGCCCTGCCACTTTTCTGAAGCAGTTCAGGGATCCTCTTGCACAGGTGGCTTTAGGAAATGTGATCCAAAACGCAGGGCCTGGGCTCCGCCCTCCTGCCCTCCTGGCCTCCTGCCCCCCTGTGCCCTGACTCCAGACCTCTTCCTCACAGTCAAAACACCTGTGAAGGAAAACCTTTCAAATGGATTCAGGACTTTAAAGCAGTCAAAAGATGCAGCTGAACTGGAAAGAGAAGCCCTAGAGCTCCTGCGCAGAGAGGAGCTGTTGGGACAGCAGCGTCGAAGGGAGAGACGGCGAGGGGGAGGCAGGGCCTCCCGCCTTCCGGTGACAGCGGCTTGTATTTAAACGAGCTGAGCTTTTCGATCAAGCTGCATTCACACACAAGCACACGGTCCGGACACTCATGTGTACGTTGAGCAAGCCTTAAATCCCACCGTATACATCAATCATATATGCTTGACATTTTCCCCAAGCGTTGTAAAACCATTGTATGCCTGATTTAGAAATGAGCACAGAGCTCATGGGAAGGAAGCGACACGTTCAGTGTCTCTGTGCCTCTTGGCAAACGACCACGTCGACATACGTTATCAGACATAGTAGCAGATATGCAGCCTTTAATTACTGCTCTTTGAGGAGACCGTTTGGCAGCACGTCTAGCGCTTGTTGATAAAGCTTACATGTTGGCTAGCATCTCCTATGCTGCAATGAGGATGCGGTAATGTGGGGTGCTCCGATGCCGGGAGCCGTGTTCAGCATGCTTGTTGGGTTCACCACGTCGACGTGGACAACGTGCCACTTCTGCGGGAACTCTGCTTGTCGCCAGGGCCGGCACTCATTGGGCGCAGGCAGGGCTCTCAGTGCTGTGTGCCAGCCATGCCAATTGGACGGGCATCGGCGCACGACTGTGAAAACTGTTCTGTGTGTTCCTGCTTTACTCAGTGTAACTGTCAGCATGTTCGAAACCCATAAGCATTTGTAACCAATGCACCCAGAAAGAAATTTCATAACAGTTATTGGTGTTTGCTGATAGGGTTCTTTAAAAATTTATATTTTCAACTTTTCTGGGATGTTTTTTGGTTTTGATTTTTCCTTTTATAGTAGAGAAAGCAAAACTAAAAATGTGATCATTGCCTAATACATTTTCAAACTCAGACTTTAAATCTTTTTGGCAGGATAGTTTCTACAGATAAGCAATTTCAAAATAACACACACACATACACACACGCGTGCACGTGCGGTCACACACAGTTATTTTTAATTCAGCGCCACACCCCAAGGCTGGGTTTAGCTACCTTGTTAACTGATGCTGCAGTTTTCGCTTGTGTAATGAAACTTCGCTTTGAGGCTGTGGTTCCCATGCTTCCGGTACAAATACTCACCACCGTCCTCAGCAGCAGCTCAACCTCCCCGCAGCGACTAGTGTTTGCACGTGTGTGTGTGTGTGTGTGTGTGTGTGTGTGTGTGCGCATTACTGTCAGGCAGAGAGCTATGAAGCATGGAGGTAGAAAACAGAATTCTTTTAAATCTTCCTATTTTAACGTCTTAATATCTGATAGTTTTAATCTATTGTAATGCTGCAATTAGTGTACCATAAAATCTTCACTGAAAGTTATACATCTCTTGTTTGAAAAAATGCTTCCCTAGATATTTTCTTTCATGAGAAATTTAAAATTACATACTAAAATATATGTTGTACTTTAATTCTGCCTAAATCACACCTATGTAATAGAAAAAATGAATAAAATAAATGTTTCCTGTTTCATTACCTCTACTATTAAGCTGAAAATAATTCTATTCTATAAGTTTTTGAGAATTAAGTGAATCTAAGCTATCACGGAAAACTCAAAAAGGATGTGCAGTACAGAGCAGAAATCAGGCTGCCGCTATTACTGTCACTGGAAGGAGCCATATTTCACCAAAGCCCCTTGTTCATCGGTGCTGTCCTCAGTGCTTTGGTACGCTGTATGTTTTCTTCTTCAAGGTTTACGATGTAACATTTCAAATTTGACCATCATCTTTGATTCATCAGTCATAATGATGCAATCCTAAAACACATCTTAAGTGCTCTGGAAACTGAATTGTTCATCAGTAAAATGAGCATAATGATAACGTAGTAGCCAGAAATGTAACTCGGTGACACAGCACCTGCTGGCAAGTGTGAGGCCCCAAGTTTGATTCGTGGTACCAAAAAAAGCCAAAACTAAAAAGCCCCTGCAAAAGCAAACACATCCTAATAACCCTAAATACTCAACAGAATTTTACCAATCATAATTATTGCTTTTAAATTATGTATGTTTTAAGTTGTCATTTTCTAAGTGTCTAAAACCAACGGCAACAGTCCTTGTCTCCTCAGGCTTAGTAATTTTTCACTCGCACGTAGCCCCGCCCCACAGTTACCATAGTTCATCCGCACAGGGTTTCTCTGGCCAGGCTCTTCCGTTTCCTCCTTCGCCTGCCCTGCCTCCCTGCGTACCTGTGTGTATCTGCGTTAAGCCTCAGCCTGTAGTGCTGCTCTTCCCATTTCGCCCTTTTCCTCTGAAACTCTGCCCCTTCCCCTGGGATTGTGAATTCATTTGAGATGTATCTGCCCGTATGACAAACGCGTCCTCTCTTTCTGTGCTGACATGCGATGAGAGACGCCTCTTGCAAGTCCTGCTTGCTTCAATTAGTTGCAGAAGTATGCTTCCCAAGATCTATTTGTGCACTTTGTGTTTTCAGAAGTCATAGTGATAATCAAGAGGAAACCAGCGCTGAGGGCATGCGAGCCTTAGAAACCGCCAGGTTGGGCTTGCCCTGCTCTTGTGCGCTGTTCTCGTTCCAGATGCGTGAGAAATGGGCACGGAAGGTCAGTAATATGCTGTATCTCCAGGCAAGGAAACCCCAAGAGAATGGGTGTGTTCTTACCTCCTGCACTTCCCTTAACACCCTCATATCCCCTCTACTAGACCCATGGACTTCTGCGCAGAGTGTGCCCGCTTAGTCACTGGGACTTATGCATTTCTGTGATATAAATGCATCCTGTGGAGAATTGATTGTTAATATCACATTAGACCTCCTAAGAGTGATTCCTTGCTAATTATATATTTTTCATATGTAGTCTATCGTCATATTCATCAGCTATTTATGAGCAATCAAATTTTATTATGTCAGCAGTCATTTAATTGTAATCTTTTCTCATTTTAACAATTGTAATATTTTTGGTACTGGAGTTGAACTGTCACTTTGAACATCAGTTATTATTATTATTATTATTATTATTATTATTATTAGACTAGAGTTTCTCTGTGTTGCTCAAACTGAGCTAGAACTTGTCTCCTGTTTTAGCCTCCCAAAATTCTGGAATACAGGCGTGTGACGCCACTGTCTGCTATCTGATAACTAATAGGACTCACATATGTTTACTGTGTGAAATTCGACACTTGGAGACGTGTAAATGTTGTGGAGGGGCTACTGTGAGTAATGGGTAAAAACACTACTTTGTGATAAGAGGGGGATATTTGGCCAAGTATCCAGACTTTCGGAAAAGAGGAATAGCTTGGAAAGCACTTTGCACGTCACTGAAGGGAACATTCAGAGCAAAGCAGATGCTTGGTTTTTACAAAAACTAGATTTAACTTAAAGTCTCACGAGCCTGAGGAAGCCACGGTGCCAGCAGCAACCCTGCTTGTCCAAGCAAGTGGACCACAGCTTCTGTTCCACCCTGGCCATGGTATGAGGACAGTTCTTGAGGCCTCATTGCAAGGTGATTCTCTCCGGACTCCCCAGAGTACTGCTGGGGCTATCAGAAGGTGTAATGAGCATTCACCAGCAAATTCTCACATGATGCGTGAGAGTCATGCATTTAACACGTTCACTTGTGAAGGGAGACCCCGTACAATATTGTGGAGTGGTACCTGTTGTCTGAAATCTAGTTTACATAGCTGTTACTGAGGTACAGAGTTTGCTGATTTTTTTGTTTGCTTTAGCTGATCTCGCTCCCTCCCTCTTCTTTCTCCACCTCCATCTCCCTTTCCCATTCTACTCAGCCCTCTCCATTCTTTCAACTAATAAATTCTTACTGAACAAATGATATAAATGAGCATTTCATAAAGAAATATATTCTCAATTTCGAAAAGAATTTATACTTTTATGGTCAAAACTGAGCATCAGTTTTATACATTCACTATCTTGATTTACTTCTGTTACAGTTTATGTCTAGTTGCCCCCCCCCCAAAGCCTCATGTAGTCATTGGGTGGGGACTTCTAGAGTTTGAGACTTGATCCGTGATCCCTGGGATTATGGGTGGAAGTACTGATGGGATTATGGGTGGAAGTACTTCTGGGATTGTGGGTGTAGCCTAAGGTGAGGGCTCAGGCAGAGAGCCTGAATATAATATAGAGACAGAGAGACAGATTTGAGCTGTTGCTCTCTGCTGCCCTGTTTGGTTGGCTACTTCTGCCACCATTTTGTTGCTATTTTGCCACCATGAACTGGATGCTCTCTGCTCTGTTCCACTCAGTCTTGGGCCAGCCGAATATGGACTGAAACCTCCACAAACTGTGAGATAAATAAACCTTTCCTTCCTTTATCTTGAGTGTCTGGTATTTGTCCCAGCAATGAGTAAAAAGTAACTAAGACAATTTCCTTAATTCAAAAGGTAACTTTCAATATTTACAAAAGTATATTTGCCAAGACAGGCATTATGGATGCAGATGAATTTGAGGTCAGGTAGGCTTCTTTCTTTGAATGCCCTGGGAGTCATACCTCAGGTGTGGACACTGTACCACATCCCTAACTCTCAGATGATGCGGACTTTGAGAGAGGCCCTGGCTAGGGGAGCCCACAGAACTGGAATTTCAGTTGTAGGCCACCAGATGTTGTTTCTTCAATCAACATTTAAAGCTATGTCTTTAAAATAGCATCTTAAATGTTTTATAGAATTCAAAGGCATTTCACTCCTTAATGCTCAAGTGAGTTGGTGTGAGGAATTGAGTTGATACGAGGTTAATGTATTTGTTTGTTGTTTTTTTATTAATCTTAATGAAAAAAATAACAATGAGACAGCTTCACAACAGGTTAGGACAGTCCTAATAGTTAATACAATGCATATTATTTGTATTTGTTTAATAACCTGAAAATCAGCCTAAAAGTATGCAGATCCAAAGGAACATGAATGTTCCTGTAGATGGATATATTTGTGTCTCTATAGACTACGCATACCTATTCAATTATTGCTGTAAATAATTATAAGACCTTTTGTGCCATCAAAGTGACATACCATAACATTGGAATTCTGGAGTTTCATAGTGTGGCAATGTTTGATAGTCAAATAATAGTTTTTGTTTACATAATGCTTACTAATCATGTATTAATGATTCCTGACAAGGCATTTGTCATACTGCTACTGCCATCACTCCCGTCTTCCAGATGAGGAGCCCTATCCCCAGCCAGTGCTAAGCAGAACTCAGATTCAGAATCACACAACGAGCCGTTTCTCAGTTTGGTTGTCATTTGTTCCCTTCAGTGGCGTCCAAACACGGCTCCGTACTGCGTAGCAGGCTGCACAAAGCAGGAGCTCCCGTGTGCCACGCACGTGCAGGGAGAGCTGACCCCTTCTCGGCAGTGCTGCTTTATCCCAGAAAACCCTTCATTCTTCATAGAAAGTGTGTATGAATGGCTTTTAGAGCATTTCCATCAAAGGACACATCAGTAGTATGAACTACAGTGTGTTTCAAGTTTAGTTTTTATTTTAAATGATCTTTAAAACATGTATTTACATTTTTAGCAGTGTACTAAAATCTAATTATTCAACATGCCTTCAGAGGAAAATATTGCAGTTTTTTTGTTGTCTTACTAGATATTTCAATGTTTATACTGCTAAGGAAATTAACATATCTCAGTCAACGTTTTCATGATAGCACAGTAAATCCCTCCCTGCTCTTAAAGATAGCAAGTAAAATTTTTTATAAAAAAATTGAATTATGTGAAAACCTTTCTGTTTAATTTTACTAATTACACAATTTGTTTTCATTACAAGAAGAGTTAGTCAAGGATTTCAGTGTTTTCTAGAGTTGCTCTTTAACAAAATGGTGTACTTAATGTTGGAATCACGTTATGTAATACTGACAAGAGAGGTGTTTTGTGCAGCATGCTCTGTGCTCACGGGTATCACTCTTTTCAAGATAAATGAGATACCAGCATACACTAGCAGAATGTGATGCGACATTTCATATTCTATATTTAGGAACAAAATGAAATACCCACCTAGATTGGTTAGATTGTTATAGTAAAAGTAATAATAAAACTATGGTTCCACACACATAGTTTCTACTAATAGTTTATTTTTATTGAAAATGGGAAACTGAGTAATCATTGATCAGTTGGTCTTTTTCAAATTTGTTTTATTAATGCAATTGAAAAACCAAGTCCAAGATTCTAGGACTATAAGGAAGGATCTAATAGCCTCATTTTTTTCTACCTAGATTCATGTTCTACTTGCAGAGTATAAAATAAATAGTGCTGGAAAAAGAGCTAAGAATCTGTCAATAAACTGGAAAGTGACAAGAAACAGAAAGGCTCGTAGATGGAAATGTCTTTTAGAGTGGAAAAGGGCAATTCATTAGCTGATTAAACTTTGACTGCCTTGAGAATAGTCAGTTCCCCTTTCGTAATTTTCTGTACATCAATCTTGTGACACTTTTGACTTGTGCACTGAATGGAGATTCCCAGGCTCAGGGCTGACACTGGTGTTTAAACCTGAAGTTTGCTGCATTGTAAATGAATAAGCTGGTAGTCTAGCATAAACAAGGATGCCCTGTGATTCTGATTTAGCTGAGTAGGTCCTCAGCAGCCTAATTAATTACGGATGAATTGCTAGCCTCATATCCGCATCTTGTAGCGGAGGCCAGGTCCTAAAGACCTCTGCCAGAGCAGCAGAAGGCTCCGAGGTTCTCCTTGCTTACCATCCTTCATGGTCCCAGGCTGGAGACGCCCTCTCCCCTGCCCAGGTCCCAGTGCCAGTCTTGCCAGCTACAGCAGAGCATTACTGGGCCCATAGCAATCTCTGCACTTGAACTCCTTAGATAGGCCAATGCATTCATGTTATCAAGTATTTCAGTGTGATAAATTGTTTCTCCACATGCAAGAAATAATAATTTAATTCTCAACAATTCCCCCAAAAGTGAAAATTTAAAATTCACTAACGATAGAACAAATGACATCTGTTGTTTGACTCCAATGCTGAAATCCTGAATAGCCCTAGGAAAACCGAAGGAATCGACACGACGACACCATTTCTCCTACTTGTAGGCGCTCTCCAAGATGCGCTCAGCACAGCGCTAGGATGCAGGAAGCAGGGACGGGTGAGGCATGCTTCCCTGGACCGCAGACGAGGGTTCCCGCAAGCTCCTGGCTTGAATGAGCAGTTTCTCTTTCCTAGCTGCTGCGCTGAACTTAGTTCACAGGTGGTCAGACTAGAAGTTAAACATGTATTCAATATCTTTAACAAGGCCAATATAATAGTGGTTTCTGCCAAATCATACATGGTATTTCTACCAGCAAACCGTACTGGAGAGAGCATTTCCGTATGTCATGGATATTTTCCATGACTTTGTTGAAGGTCGAAGCCCAATTGCCATGCTGCTTAGAGTCCTCTCCCCTATTTATGTTTCAGCACAGGGCGCTTGGCTGTGCTTCGAGGTTAGGGCAACACAGGGCAGAGGTGGCCTCCCAAGTGTGAGCTGGATCACCCTCTGTGATTTGTTACCTTCGAAAATGAAGCTAATACAATGTCACTTTTAAAGATTTTGCGCTATATAATAATGTTATATTACTAAATGCGGTGAAATCATGCCAGTCTTAACTGAGAGTGTGCCCACAGCTTCGCCATCCACGCAATTCCAAGCATATCAACAAGTAACCGGGGGCCAAGTCCAGAACAGGCATTCTAGGGAGCACTTGAAAGACCACATTTGACCTTTGCATCCACCCTGAGTTAGGCAGTATCTTTATTTTAAACCTGGGAGAAAATGAGGAGGCAGAGGGTACTGAAGGGCGGGTAGCGGAGTGGGCAGCAGCTGCTTCGCGTGCAGGCACAAACTCTCCACGATGAGCATAGTCCCTGTGTAGGCCCAACAGGCACCAATAAAATACGACTTCAAAAATCAGTAAAAGCAGGAGATGTGACACCAAGAGACTTTCAATAACGTTCTGAGCCACCCAGATACGTCTGCTAGGCTGATGGTCCGTGTCTCATTTCTCATCCGATCTTGGTCACTATTTTCCTGACACTATGACTGAAGTTTTCGTAGGCTGCATCTTTTCTGTGATAAGTGTTAGTGTTTAGAACACTTGCGGGATTGTCTCAGAATCAGAAGGGAGGCAGAGGGAGATCTCCCGCTGACCCCAGCCATGCACATCCGCAGCTCCTGCCTTGCCAGTGTCCCCAGGCTGGGCGCTCGTTGGTCACAGACCCTCCATGCCAGGTCTGTGGCTCACACACGGGCTCCTCGCAGGGCTCCGCCTGGCAATGAGACCAACGTACCTAGCACCTTTCCCTCACTACCGACCCAGCGGACAGTTTCACTGTCTGAGGTCTTCATCGGTGCCCCCTACTTATCCACAGCCCCAATAGTGACCCTAGGACTGTGCCTGTTATAGACTCGCTTGGAATTCCGTCTTTCAGAAGTCAGGTAGTTGTAATCATACATAGGCATTTTCAAACTGGTTTCTTTCTTTCTTTTTTTTTTTTTCAAGAAAAAGAAAGAAACGAAGCCAAGTTTCACTCAACAAAATGAAACAGGAAACCGCAGTGACATATTTGCACCCATGTCTATAGCAGCGCAGCTAACTGGCTTCTTTTACTCAGCAATACGCAGTCAAGCGTCCTCCACGCATATCGTTATGTTTCACACCTTGCTTACCTGATTGTTTACATTTGCTGCATGAACGTGCCTCAGGGCATCATCTTTACGGTCACAAGACGGATATTCACTCTTAACGCACTGCTTCTTCACAGTATTATCACAGATATGAAAAATGAAAGCAGTGACTCCGCGTCTGCATCCAGGCTAGCTGTGACCGTGGAATGAGGCAGGTACGCAACACACGCCCAGCACCTTGTGCACATCAGTGAGGGGTCCGGACCGTTCCCGCCCACCTTCCCGCACCTTTCCGGGAGCAGCCCCTTCTAGAGAGCTGTTCATATTTGACACCTGTGCCCTGCTCGCTCAGCGCCTTGTTGTACCACCCTCCTCTACATTACACTGCTGAAATTACTCAGCTGTCTGCACCTTTGAACTTTTCTAAATCATAAAGTTAAAATTGACTTATTTGAGTGGTCACCCAGTGTTCTCTGCCAGATACAGTTTTTGTCAGGCTGGATTGGAAATGGAAACTATTCTGCTTAAAAGGAATTATTTTTCGAATTGCTAATGTCATACTTGTCACTGATTGAATAGGCTAATTCTTCACTTAGTTTAAAATTCCACTGCATATAATTCAACTGAAAATGAAAAATTAAATGAAAGTGAACAGGAATGTTAAATGGTAATTGTACTGTATTTGTGAGACTACTAAAGAATATCAAAATCATGAATAAAAAAGAGACTATTATTAATACGTAAAGCTATTTGAAGTAGTATCAATACACTGTCCTGCCTATAGAATTTCACTGTGCTGAATATGAAGCTGTAAAGAGAATAATAAACAAATTTCCAGTTATGCATAAGAATCCATTACGTTTCAAGAAAAGACTTTCACTGAAGCCTTTTATTCACCTTTTCAGAATTTCTCAATCACACCAGTGCTACAGAAAGAAACCGCCTCTCACTTGAACTGCTGAGCGCTTTTGTTTATACTTAGAATGTGTTCCTTAATACTTTTCATAATTTTGGTAGAAAAATTTCATTGTCTGTTAAATCCTCAAAATATTTCTAGCTATCCTTATCTTGAGAGAAAATCAGTGAGTCTCTTGTGCAGAGGTCTCCTGCCCCTTTGGTCCCTGGTTTCCTTCCCCTCCCGTGTTCATGCAGAAGGCGTCCTAAGAAGCTGGCACAGCTGGCACCGGTGCTGTGCCAGCGCTTCCCACACCCAGAGGCTCTACCTGCTTTGCCACTCTTCTCACTTGGAAACGGTGCTTCTGGGCAGTCTGGTGTAGACAGACAAGACCCACGCACTCATGAAGAAAGCAAATTACTATAGGAATTTACTCTTTCTCAGTACATGTAAGAACTTATATTTGTCCGTATTCTTCCCAATGCTTATTATGACTAGACTTTTAAATGTGTGCCAGTTTGAAGGGCTTGGCTTTAACTTTCATTATGCTGATCATACTAATGTTTGAGTATATTTTAAAGATTATGTTTAGCCATACTATTGGATTAACTGCCTTAACCATATTAATGGATACTCCTTTTTTTTAAGCTCAAGGTCTACAGATCTAACTACACAGCTCAAACTCCTAGTGATCCTTCTGTTTTCAGCCTCCCAAGCTCTGGGATTACAGGCATACACCATCACGCCAAGTCTCAATGTGCCCTGGTGGCTGGGCTGGCACTGCGCTCCTGAGATCAAACCCTGGCCTCTGAGTTCTGCCTAAGCAGGCGCCTTAATCTGCTGAACTACCTAGCTAGCCTGTAAACACTTTTGAATGTTCTATTTCTGACTTTTTAATTGATCTATCAGGGATCTTCACTCTATATGTGAGGCCTGTTAGTTTTGTGAGTGGTAGACATCCTGCTAGCTGTCTTGCAGTTTTGTTCACTTCTTAGTATATTTTGATGAATAGGGATAAACTATAATATTGTAGTTTCATAGAAACTATGAATTCTATGATTCAATATCATAGAATCATAGATGATTCTTTCATGGACAACTTTTTATGCTTTAAGGATTTTTTTCTACTCTAAAGTTGAATAAAAATACACACTGTCAGGCATTACTGAAATCCAAAGCTTAGTGTTAAGCTTTGACATTTATATTAAAGCACTGTAATTGCTTTTCTTCTTCTGTCTTTAAGCTTCTGTTTAAGGTGGTTTTCTTTTGCCTGAGAAACCTTCTTAGAAATTACTGTAAGACAAAATTACTTGAGAAACCTTCCCTCCCTTCCTCTCTTCCTTCATTCCCTCCTGCCTTTTATTTGCTTTTGTCCTTCATCTAGGGGCTGAGGAGATAGCTCCATGGCACAAGTTCCTGCCTGGAAAATGCAAGGTTGTGAGTTCAAACCCCAGTCCTAAAAGAAAAAAAAGAGATCCACATGACCTTCATCTAAAAAGTTATATTTTATTGTAGTATTTAAGTATGTGCATAAAATTCTAAGGTTATTTTTATTTTGTCTCTTCACTTTGAGGAAATCATGCCATTGTCTTTTTGATATTTTTATAAGACATTAATTCTCCTTGCTAGCAGGTCGGTTTGCATTTCTCGATTTGCATAACTGTGATATTTCTCTTTGTGTCATTTGCTTCAGTTTTCCTTTCAAGTGTCGTGATAAGGATGAGTCCAGTTTTCCGTTTGCTTTGCTTGGGGTTTGGCCCCGTAGTCTACCACTGATTGGTGGCTTTTAGATTTTGGGGGAAAATTCTCTGCTGTTCTTTCGGATGTGGTTTCTTTCACGTGTTCTCTCTTCTTTTCACTCTGGAGTTCCACGTGAGCCTGTCTTCCTCAGGTTCCTATGTGGACCAGCCTGGCTTCCTGCTATTGTGTTTTTTTGTGAAAGGTCATTTCATCCTTTTTCTGGTTTATTAAGACCCCTTTCTTTTGTATGTAATTTGATCTTAGGAACATAAGTTCAATAATTAGCTTCAGTTAACGTAATTTCCATTTCTCTAATTTCTGCTTAGTTCCTTTATAAGCCTATACTGTAATTTTATTAAAGGACTTTAGTTCCTTATCAAGGTTTTTACAGTTGTTTATTTTCATAAACATATTGAATTTTCCAGTGCGCACCAACATGGTTGTCCCCGCTGCTACTCCATATGCTGTATTCCACATTTTGTGGCTTATCACAGGCGACAGCTTGGTAAATATTACAAATACAGCAATGCCTAATGCCTATAATAATATTGACGTATTCTGAAAGGAAACTTTTAGTATTTTTGAGACATTTAAGACATGGTAGTCTGTTGCCCACCCATTTACTCACCAAATGCGACATTTTACAGTCTCACTGCAAAAAAGAGAAGCACAGAAAAACCCCTCAAAAAAAAAAAAAAAAAAAAAAAAAAAAAAAAAAAAAAAAAAAAAAAAAAAAAAAAAAAAAAAAAAAAAAAAAAAAAAAAAAAAAAAAAAAAAAAAAAAAAAAAAAAAAAAAAAAAAAAAAAAAAAAAAGCCGGCAAGCTGGTTCAACGGTCTAAAGTGCCTGCTTAGGAAAGCTTAGGCAACCACAGGGACCACAGTTCGATCCCTGGCACTACATGTGGTGCCAGCCCCACCCCCAGGGCAGACTGAGCCGGCCATAGAAAGAAAAGAAAACAAAGGGAAGCAGCACATTCGCTGAGCTGTGTCTTCTCCCCCGGTGGAAAAGACTTCAGAGCACCTCGCCCTCACACGTTGCCAGGGGTGCGGACCGGGCCCACAGCGTGAGCAGGGCAGCCTCCGCTCTGCGCCCTGAGCCTCGCACCGAGGGGCCGGGATCACTTACAGCCTCCTTATCCTGCTAATACTGTTGAGAGTGTGCTAAGGACCCATTTGTTAATAATTTTACAAGTTACTAAATTGGTATGGCTATTTTGTATGAAAATAACTTGCTACATTTCTTTAAGAGAGAAAGTAGCATTTAATTTAGGGTTGCAGTAGTTACTGTTGAAAGAACTGGTTTCATACTTTACGTAAGACATCAAGAAGAAGTGGAAATGCAGCTGAAACATACGCTAAATGGGCTAGAGCACGCTCAAAAATATATGCAGGTATTAAGTAATATACATTACCAAGATAAACTAAAAATAAATTGGTAATGTATTTTTCAAATTAAAGAAAAATTTCTATGTATGTTATTTCTTGATTAGCTAATTTCTATTCTAATAATGTAATCTCTCAAAAATGTATTTTAAAAAGCTGTCCCACATAATGTTGTGACAATTCTTAGCATTTCTTTTCTTTTCTTTCTTTTTTTTTTTTTTTTCTTTTTGAAAGGTACTTAGTACAGGGTCTACAGGGTCTCATTGCACAGATAGGACTCATAGTGGACCTCTTGTTTTCAGCCTCCCAAATGCTGAGGTTACAGGCACGCACCACCAGGCCCACCCATCTCAGCACAGGGGCCAGGACAACATGCTGGGATTGAACCCCAGTCTCTGAGTCTACCTAAGCAGATGACTTAAGCTACTGAGCTGTCTGGCCAGCCCAGCATCTACCTTAAGAGGATCAGGTTGTTTAATTGGTACTATAGTATGCACCTTTAAGCTCAGAAATAATTCAAACGTCTTGAGGCAATACCAAATGCTAGGGTCAGGGAAGGGATGCCAGGGTGCCTGGTAGAGAGGAGTTCTAAATGTCAGGATGCCAGTGCTAGCCTCCGGGGTCTCATTACCTCTTGAGGGCTTCATGAAGAATTAGAAAATATAATCAGGAATGTAAATGGAAAAATCCTAAATCTGGTATGATACACATGAAATAATCCTCATGTGCTACATGATACTGTTACTTTTCTCATCTTCACACTTTCTGTAAACTTAGAATTTTGATAAAGACCTAACAGTTCATCTGCAGATGTAAAACTTGACATTCTTCACATCCTAATTGGTTAAATTGTTTTAATTATACATATTGATCCATGCATTATATGTGTGTGATTATGTATCTGAGCATGTCCATTCATTCAAACATACATATTAAAGGAAAGCACTCAAAATATTATCTATGTTTGCATTACTCAGGAAACTTTGAAAGTACAGATATGAACTGTGCACGCCGTTACTAAGGGAACACGACCCAACCTTCCGTACAGGTTAACAAGGTGCTTGTGACGCATCTCTGTCCTGTTACCCACCCTGGGCTTTGCTGAGGTGGTGACCCAAGAAACGAGCTTCTGCCCAGCCTCTCTAAAGGGAGTGCTCAGTGTCAAAAGTGTCCCTGACTTTCTTTGAGAACGTGACACTGCCGTGACTTCAGTCTCTTGGGTTTGGAGAGGGCATTCTGTGTAGCAGAATGCACGGTAATCTCTTCCTGCTTATTTTCATCAGTAACGATCTGTCCACCAGGGTGAAGGTCACACAGGCCACACAGAGTCAGAGGTGGGAAGAGCCTGGGGAAATGTGGACATCTCACTCACTGTTGACCTGTGGCATGCAGTGGAGTTTTCTGTCCCGCAATTAGTGATGACCCCAAACACCAAAGGGCAGCTGACTGATGGTCACGTTCTGTGACACTGGCTTGACTGGCATCTTTCTTCTTGAGATTAGACTGGATTAAGACTAAGAAAGGTGGAGATCAGACTGGTGGTGGAGGAGGGGCACCCCTGGACGACCTGCCATGACTGTCGTCACACTTATTCCAATTTAGAGGACAGTCTTCTGCACTCAACTATACATGAAAAATACCGACTATGTTATGGGGAAAAGGTTTTGTTTGTTTTAGTTTTAGTTTAGTTATTTGGTATACAGTACATGGCTCATGCTCCTGGCGATCCTCCTGTTTCAGCCTCCCCAGCGCTGAGATTACAGGCATGTGCCACTACACCCAGTTTGAGGGTTAGGGTCGGTGGCCCTGAGGTGGAACTGACAGGGCATATGGTATTGGGGATCCTTGGGCTCACTAGACAGGCACTCAGACTGCAGAGTTATCTCCTGGCCCCAAAAACCACAATTATGCTGAGCTTGCGTGCCGAGATTTAAATTAAAAGAGTCGTGCGTTACAGAGCTAACTGGGAGCAGCCTGATGGACATCACGGTGCAAGATCCAGTCGCAGTGAGTGCAGAGAAGTTGCTGCCTGTGAGCCTCAGCTGGGGACACAGGATGTGGACTGCTGGGGGCCGCAAGCATCTCTCATGAAAGATGACGCAGACAGTTGTTAATGTTGCCTCTTGCTTCTGACTGGCTACAAAGGAACGGAAAACCAGACCCAGATTTCAGGTCCTGTGCACATGGTTCCACATAGCTGCTAACAGAAATGTGCATGTTGGTTAATTAAACTTTTACCCACCTTTATAATAAGTAGGGAACAGTGTTTTCTACCAACACTCTGATACTCTGATACAGACAGCTGGCAGAGTTTCCCTTAACCACCGTAGACTGGTGTCCTTTCTCTCTCCTCTCCCCGCCCCCCAGTTTCCCAGATCAACTGCATTCCTCATCCATCTGCAGTTTGCACATTGCCACACCTTCCGCTCAGCCGGGGCGCCTGCCTCCCGTGCAGCCAGCCTGGCCTCAGCTCACCCACGGCGGAAATCTATCGGGGAATGAATAGTGCTGTCTTCATTTCAATGCTTATGACATTCTACATGTCCATTTGACAGTTAAATAATTCCTCTCTCCTTTGGATGCAATCTGCCAGGCTGATTATAACTTGCTTCTGATATTCATTTCATGTTTAATAGCTCCTTGCGTGTCAGTCAATTAAGTTGAAATGCCATTCTGATCTTTTATTGGAAACAATGTACTCTCTATTTCACGGCAAGCTTTTTATTTTTAACTTTTATTCAAATTAAATGGGCAAATGGCCAGCACAGAAGAGCTCTGTGGTGGGCAGCACTGTGAGTCCTCCACTCACGGTGTGCTGGTTTCTCTCTGTGCAGAGGTGATCCAGCTGAGCTTGCCTGAGGACCAGAGACTGCGTGTCACTGTGGCCACTGTGGGGCAGAGTGTGGTCCTGAGCTGCGCTGTCCAGGGAGACCCCCGGCCCCCCATCATCTGGAAAAGGAACAACGTTGTCCTCAATAACTTAGACTTGGAAGACATCAACGTGAGTACATCCCAGAGATGCGTGGGTGAGAGGACGTGGGGTGCAGCACAGCACAGGATGCTGGGCTGGTGGAGTCCCTAGCCGAGCAAGGAGGCACATGCAGGCCATGCGGACTGTTAGGCCACTGTGGTGAGCAGATTAAGTGGCAGTGTGTCGCTAAGGAAGTGTTCTGGTGCAAAAATGTTGCAAGGCATGTCTATTAAGTTTTAAAATGAGGTTCTCATTCCCAAGTAAATTCACATCTGGAAATTAGTACTATAAATGTAGGAACTTAATTCTATAGGAATAAGTAGAGAACATCTGTCATTGAAATGACCACTTGCTAGAGGATCTTGACCTTCTGACACCTGGGCTGGGATCTGTGTCCACTGGACCAAGAGGCACGGCCGTCCAGCAGGGAGGCCTCATTCTGGCTGAGCCAGCATTAGGTCATTTCAGAGCAGGTGAGACAGGCATGACAGCACTTGCATGCAGCAGGTCTTGGGCAGCTGCTTTGGAAATTGCATTTAAAGTCAAATGTTGGACTGTCTGCTCCTTCAGTTCATAGCAATTACTATTTATGTAGTGCTGCTATGGTTGAGTTCAGCTATAAGAGCTGTGAAAACTAGAGGTGTGGAAAGGTGGTGTTTGCCTGAAGTATTTTGTTACATATTTAAGACAGGGATATCAATCAAAAGAAATAAGTGGTTCATTTCTCTAGAGTGCAGAGCATGTGATTCTCGACTGAGACGTATTCCCAGGGATTCTGAGCCTAAATTCTGCAGGGATGGCTCCATAGCTGACCTCTCAGAGGAGCACAGTCCAGGGTATTCATTATTCATCAAAAATTGAACAGACCCTAGGACACAGAGGAGTCACAATGGCGCACACACAGGGGATGTGTGGGTGGAGGTGAAGCAACTTCTGCCTGAGAGCTTCTGCACTTCGTTGGTGTCTTAGAACATTTTTGATCATTACTAAACATGCCATCAGCTATGTTTGCAGCTTTATAAAGAACCCCTAAAGCAGAAATCAAAGCTACAATTTCAAATCTCTATTTGTTCTATGTCTTAATGTTCTTTCTTAATGTCTTAGAACATATCAAAAGCAGAAAACTTGTCCAATTTTTATTATTTTTTTGCTCTAATAAAAGTTTTCCAAATTTGCTTACATGTGAGGTGAGAGCTATTCTTCAAGACTCACATTTAATTTGTAAGATATCAGGAACCTAGTATTTAAACTAAGTACAGATTCAGGCCTACAACCTGACCCAAAGAGGCAGAGGCCTTGGCATTGGTAATTTGAGACCAGTCTGACTTGCTAAACAGCAAGTCCCAAGCCACCCTGCAATGTAGAGAGACTCTATCTCAGAAACAAAACAAAATCAAGGGAAGCTTTAGCAATTTCCGACATCAGGTCAAATTATATATGTACCAAATGTTCAAGTAGCTTCAGTGTATTTTGAAAACGTAATTACTTCTCATTTCTAAAATGTGCATCCTTTCATTCCTAAGTGAAGAAGAAATCCTGTGTGTGTGTGTGTGTGTGTGTGTGTTTGTGTGTAGGCTCTTTTAATCCCCTTCCATGGGTTGCACACAAAATTTCATTTCTTGAATGTATAACTAAAAAGCAATAAGACAGATTATGTAAAGTAGGCAGATAGAGCTCTTGTGTGGGCAGGGGATCTGGAGCCGGGCTGGAGACTGGGGGAGGGCGGGACGAAGGGGAACCAAGAGCAAGCGCCAGCTCCACTCGAGGAGGAGCGCAGAGGCCACACAGCAGCGCCCTGAAGGAGAAAGAATTGCTGCGCACAGTAATGGAAATAAAGGAGTTGTGCTCCAGCACTGCATACCCTCTTGCAACAGAGTCCTGCAGGCTCTCACAGTGCATAGAAGACTTCGCTCAAAATGGGTTAAAAATTTGAATAGTGAAAACTCCTAGAACAAACATAGAGGAAGAATGTGTGACTTCAGTGTTGACCCTGATCTTTAGATAGGACCCAAAATCTGAAGTGGCAAAAGAAAAACTAGGTGAACAGAAACACATTAGGTGGCAGGTCTTCTGCAAGCAAGGGGAGCACTCATTATGGGAGCTGGGGGTGCTCAGCAGTGCGAGGAAATACTTGCTCACCCTGTGTCCCGTGAGCTACAAACAAGCAAGATCAATAAGAAGCTCTTCTTCCTCAGGGACAAATTTAGTACCATACTGCTCAAATGAGAACAATCATTTTCAGGTAGTCCCATCCTGAGAATGCTTTGGGGACAGCTAGGTGGGAACCATCCCACTGGCTGCTTTGAAAAGAAAGTCATTAACATTTTTTCCTCTAAACTATCAGCAATCCGTTTCACCTTTCTGCTTGAACTAAAAGGTCAATGTTTGTAACAGACCACAGCTCTGCAGTAACTCACAGTGTAACCGAGAACTGAGTTTTAGAGACCGTTCATAGCTCCAAGCCTGTGAAGTCCAGGAGCAGGGCACCGAGGAGGCACCTTTCCACCGCAGGTGTGGCTTACGGAGCCCGTCTTCATACTTTTGGCCTACATCTGTGGTGCGCAGGTTTAGCAAGATTAAGTTGGAGTAATTAAATCCCTTAAAGAATCTTTCTCTGCTAATATATTAGAACACAGTGCATTACAATTGCTTCTCAAAGAAAAATAAATAAAAAAAGCAAAGTTAGTGATTCACAAGTATATTCCTAAATGTCTTTATCCATATTTCTTTGGAAGTTATCCTACAGAAAGAAATACATAAAATTGTGATGTCCAATACGACTGAGTTGCAAAATATTCAGTCTGTTTGTTGAATAGCTGCCTGGTTACATTCCATCTCTAAAGTTACCGAAAAATCATCTTATTTGAATGTGTATGGGAAACGTTAATGTGTAAACATACCTGACTTATACATTTTCTTCTTTCAATAAGATTTGATCTACATAGATTCTAACATTGGCAAAGCATGTGTTTTCATTATTTGTGTGAACCTATGTAGCATATAGATATCGAGTTTAACCTGGGAAATTTCAAAATTGTTCCTTAAATTTCTGAGTCCCATTTTTTCATGAATACACAAACTTAGAAGCATGTGTTCGCTTGTCCTCCGACCCATTGGATCCGCGCTGCGCCCTACTGGGCGAGACCGCCAGGCCTTTCCAGGCTCTTCCTAAATGCCTTCCTCCAGCCTTCGGCGACCTTAGGTCGGCGGCGGGGGCGCCGCTCCGCACGCATGCTGCCCTCCCGCTGACCGCCCGCTGACCTGCGCACACTCTTGTCACGCTCAGATGCCTACCAGGTCCCCGCCTTCCCTTCCACACGCACTTTCCGTGCGGTGGGACTCCTCCTCCTGACATCTGTATGTGCCTGCTTCGTTCTTCTTCCAGTGAACAACGCTTTCTTGCAGTTTCCGGACAGAAAACACCATTTTTAGAGTGCTTCTGCGCCTACGGCTCTGCCCCGTGATCCTCACGCCCAGCTCCTACTGCGGAGTTCCAGAACGCCAGCCCTCTCCCGAGCCTGCTGTGCACCGCCTTGCCGTATTGCTACTCTGTTCACTCAGTCCTCTCACTACCGGAAAATCTCTGCTTCTCTTGCTTTGTCTAAATTTAATGCGTCCTTTCAAAATGGACAAGTGCATCTGCTGACAAAATTTGATTTTCCTTTAAAAAAAAAAATTCTCTATAGCAGTACAGTAATGTTACATTACAATATAATATTTAAAAAAATATTTGATGCGTACACGTTTAGAGTGCACAGTGATCTCATGTAATGCGCAGAGCGCGTCGCGGTGTGAAGCACACTTGCGTTCTTTCCGGCCCCTGCTCCTCCGGTTCCTCCCCACTCCCTTCAACTCTTGTCCCCTTCTAATTTGAAAAACCTTTATTTCCATTTTTTCCTTGATTCTCTCTTTTCAAAGCCCTTTCTGATTTCCCCATCTTTTGTTCCTTTTGCTTGAAAAAGACCCTCGCTTGTCGATATCTAGTCTTTATTTTGCTCTTCATCTTTCTGATGGCATTCCGTTCTCTCTGGGAAACCCCTTTGAGTATTCCAGGTTTGCAGGGCACGTAAAGACCTTTATTTCCCTCAGATTTTACTTGTAAAAGTGTTGATTTTGCCTTCACTTTTAAAGACATAAGATAGAGGTCTCACGGTTACCTATTTATTTGTTTGTTTGTTGATTTATTTGTTTGTTTTACAAATATAGTGGCCTACTGGCCTTTAGATTCCAAATCTTCCAATGAGAAATGAGCTGATGATTTGGGGTCGCGTCCTTGGGTGTGGCAGTCTGCTGTGCCCTTCCGCCTCCACGCTGCTGGGACAGGAGGTTGTATCATGGCTGGCTGCGCGTCCCTTTAACTTTACCTCGCGTGGACGTGGCTGAAGGTCGTGGTGTTCTCGCGCCTGCCTCCTGAGCTTGGCCAAGTGTTTGGGCGCCGTCTGTTCGCGCAGTCTCTCTGCCTTTTGCTCCCTCACCTCCGGCCGGATCTCCAGCAGGGCCCATGCTGTCTCTCTCCACGCTGCACCACGGGCCCTTCCACTCGCGCACACTTCCTGTGGTGGGTTTAGGTCACGCTCAGCGCAATAACCGCTGCTCTCTTCCCTTCAGGCTCACCGACAGCTTCTCCTCCCTGCCCAGCGTTCCTGCAAATCGACTAGTGACGTTTCCATGGCCATGATGATGTGCTCCTCTTATTAATTTCCTTTTTTTTTTTTTTTTTTTTTTTTTTTCAGAATAGGGAATTTCTTAAAAAGTATTTTTATATTCATCAAAAGAAATAATTTTATAGGTATAAAAATAGTCATAAATTATACAGTTTCCTTAATGACAGCTTCATGCATTTTGGCATGACGCTTTCCTTCTTCCCTAAAAACTTAGAAAGAACAAAAATTACATACACATCCACAAACAAGAGGAAAAAATCATTTCCTCTTCGCTATAGAGTCAGACTGTCACCTTGAGACAGAAGAGCAGGCATGATTCCAAGCACGTAAAATACTTAGGGACAGGGTGACCCTGGCAGCAGAGCCCTTTGGCCTCACAGTTTATGTCACGACAGTTTCTTTTGCCTTCTTTCAGACTTCTTAACTGTTAATTTAATTTGTTTATGTGTTCATTTCCTGAACTTTTTCACATCTTCCTTTTTTTTTTTTTTTTTGAGCATCTTTGCTATTTAAAGTCTTTGTCTAATAGACCTGCAAGCTGTTTTCCTGGAGCAACTGCTACTCTTTTTCTTCACAGCAGTTAGGCTAGATGTTTCTCCTCTTTGTATGCATCATAATCTTTTGTTCTTGAAATCTACTCATTTGGCCCAGTGGGCGTTGAATTTCCTCCCTCTGCAAGCACCGTCCGTGTGTGCTCTGTATCTTTGGTGATTCTTTATCTGTTGCTTGTTTTATGTTCCCTGCATGTCAGTTATGTGCTGGAGGACAGAGGAGACAGGAGTCGGCCGGAGAAGGGAACAGGAGGAGGACCAGGGGTGGTGGAAGGGTGGGGACGAGCGCAGGAAGAGGAGGGGTGAGGGGAGAGAGCAGCTCCACCAACCCCCGTGTCTCCCGCAGGTCACCTTGGTAGGGACAGGGGCTGCAGCAGACGGAGAAGGCCACCACCACAGCCCTGCTCCGCCTGCAGCTCTGGGGGCAGAGGCCTCTGGAAGCTCAGGGCCTTGTGTTGGAGGCCCAGATCCCTTTTCCACATTCTGTGCCACATGTGACTCTTCTTTTTTAAATTTTTAAATTACTTTTAATAAGAAATAACGGTATGACAGTTTCAAAACACAGTAGTACATGTGCGATAATTGATACAGTGCCTGCTGCTCTTGTAGTAGTTACACAGCGCACAAAGTGTAGACGTGATACATTTTCTAATTGATGTTGGTAAAAAAAAAAATTTCTTCTCTTTGAACTAAGAGAAAGTAGTTCTGTACATAGTCCAAAGTTCCATAACTGCAGTGAGTTACTGGTGAAATTGGCAATGTTGGAAGCTGTTGATTTAAGCCTTTTATAGCTCAGCATAGTAATATAGCTTTACGTTTGCCTCGTAGTTAAACTTTTCTGCTGGATGGTTAAGGGCACACTAAAGCAAGATCTGTATATATATATATATATATATATATATATATATATATATATATAACCGACAGGTAACTTTTACATCTTCCAAGTGGCGAGCTGGGTGGGGAGAGCGCAGGAACTGCAGCGGGCCACAACTGAGACTCACAAAACCAGCACTTTGCTCCCTAACCATCCACCCGAGATCGGCACATCAGTGGCCTCTTGAGTCAGCTGCAGCTCAGTTGCTGTCTAAGTTGAATGGTAGGTTACTGATGTTCCTATGATCTTTCCAGAATCCTCTTAACTTCATTTAAAAAAAAATCTTTCTTTTATTTATTTGGTATAGGGTCTCACTACACAATTTAGACTCACAGTGATTCTCCGGTCTCAGCCTCCCCCATGCTGGAAATATGAGTGTGCACCGCCATGCCCAGTTTCAGGGCTGGCATAGTATGCCCAGGATTCCAGGGCTGGCATGGCAAGCAGTACTGGGGATCAAACTTGGGTCCTTGTGCTTGTCGGGCAGGTGCTTAGATCACTGAGCTATCTTCCTAGTCCCTTAACTTCATTTTTAAATGCTTAAGTTCCATAATAATGTTTTTATAGCAAAGCTTTCTGTCAGCATAAAGATCTACATCTATATTGCTTGTATCTGGAACTGTACATAAATAATACACCCACAATGTTTAAGCATATTTTCACTTCCGTAACACAAGAGAATCAAGGGACTGGCCAGATAGCTCAGCATATAAAAGCGCCTGCTTAGCCAGGTGCAGGGACAGGGTTCCAGCTCTGGCTTGCTGTGCTGGCCCTGCTCCTCGGGCGTGCTGAATTAGTGGTTGAGATTGGGCATAGTGGCACCCTGTAGACCGTCTACTAAATATATAGAAAATAAGAGAATAAAGCTATTGAAAAACACATAACTTATGCAAAGTGACTTTGGCAACCCCCAAATGCACGTAGCATCCATGTCACAGTAGACGTCTCATTATTCTCTGATCTCAGATAATTTTTCCCCGTCTTTAAAAATATTACTCAGTGTCCAAGATGAGTCCTCTCCAAAGCTCGTTTTCAAGTGAGTAAGAGGCAGCTTGTGCTGGGTGGGGAGCCTCACAGCCGCCAGAAGCCCAGGGTCACACTGGGAAGACCCTCTACTTGCTTGACTGCACAGTCCATCTGGCAAAACAGATAATTTTAACACACAAAGACAACAATTAGTCCACTGATACTTGATTATTATTTTTCTTATCTTGCACCATTTGTTCAAGGAACAAATTAATTTGACTACAAATGAGAAAGCAGTATCACATTTATTTCTATCCTGCAGCTATATTAGTATAAGCTATGTTATACTTCCCAGGAGTCCATGTTTTCGAAACAAAAAATTAACATTGTTCGAGGCAACTAATTAAAGAGCAAGCCATCAGTGTAACCCAATTTTTCTGTTTCATGTATTGTTTGTTTCCTGTTTTGTCAATAACATTTTGAACATGTATGGTAATTTTGCTTCCTAACCAGGTATGCCTTTAAAAGTAGACAAGCAAATTAAAACACAATCACCAAAGACATTATCTGTTTTTTTTTTTTTTTTTTTTTTTTTTTTTTTTTTTTTTTTTTGTCTTATTGAGACAGGGTCTCGCTATGCAGTTCAGGCTAGCCTTGAGCTCACTTTTGTAGCTCAGGCTGGTCTTGAACTCGCATCGATCCTCCTGCCTCAGCCTCCCAAGTGCTGGGATTACAGGCGTGCGCCACCACGCCCGGCTATCTGTGTTTATTTATGCTGACTTGAGGAAGTTATTGATACAAGGACAGCGTAAAATCAAAGTTATATAGGTGAAATTTCTTACGAAACGTGTGGGCGCCATCATGATTCACAGAGTTCCTCAGGTGGGATTCACTGGGTGACTTTACTACAGCTCTGAGCTAGAGTGTTGATTCAGCTTTTCTCCATAGGTAAGGCATTTATCCACCTCTTACCAATTTTTTTCTACTATTGCATAGTGAAGCTCAATGAATTAACTTGAATGTACTTCTTTTTAGAAACTTTATCAGTCAGTTTTTATAGTCAGTAGAGAGAGTATGTACTGTGTAGATTTATAAATGAAGATTTATTGCAATTTTGCACGAAGACAATTTCGACAGAAAGAGGGAGGGAGGGACAGGAAGTACCATAATTCTATTTCGAAATAAGCCGAGACAAATAGCATCTCGATGTCATGATCCTTTTCCATATTTTAAACCACAAGTATAAGGGACAAAGAGACACTTGTCCGTTTACAGAGTATGACGTGGCACTTGCCCTGCGTGTCCTGGCGCAGCGAGGACCGCGCTCCCAGTAGTGGACACCCCGCGTCTCACCGTAGCTGGCACGTGTCCCCGTGTCTCATCAGAGTGGATTCCCCAGAGAATGTCTAGTGTGCAGCAGACTGCCATTACCTGCCGCCACCGTTCTGCGCTCTCGTTAGAGTCCAGGTAGTCACAGCATGGAGGCTGCCCGCGGTCCTGCCCGATCTCCGCCTCGCGTCCCTTGGCTCCCTTCGGGTGGCTGAGGACGCAGCTCTCCCTGCACCCTTGAGGTCAGGCGTTTACGGAGAACAGGCGACACTGCAGTGCACGGCCCCCGGGGTCCACGCACATGGCCACAGAGGGTGGGATTGCATGCTTTCTATGGGCTGAACAGCTCCCGCGTGCCCCTCTGTCGACCTCTGCGTTGATGTACGCCTAGACGGATTCCTCTCCCTGGCCACCGGGACCTGCTTGCCGGGAGCACAGGGGTGCCGACATCTCCCCGGCATGCTGCGTGCTGCCCTGCACGTGAAAACCAGACCGCGGTCCTGCGGGGGCTCCTAGCTCGGGTCGGGTGACCTTGCTGTCAGTGCCGTAGGGTTGAGCCCTTGAGAAAAATGGTCCCCCGTGCATCTGGAAGGAGGTTCTGACATCCGGAGGCTCTCTGTCATCCTTCTCTTACACTGTCGCCAGTCCAACTGGGAATGTGAGTAAGACAGAAGATGCGGGCATTTGGAAATAAACAAGAGGTGACACGCGTTCCACAGCCACTCCGGAGCGCGGCCCGACATCCTCCCCCAAGCATTCCGCAGTTCTGGGAAGAGTACCTTGGTCACTAACTTCTGATGTTAGCAAACTCTACGTCCATGCTGATGTGTAAAGTGTTATCTAACAGAGATGAAGCCACTTCTGTTTGATCAAAAAGTAGATTAAAATAATTGTCTTGTTGTCCGGTAGGAAATGATGATAATGGTGTTTTAACTATTTTAACATAGACTAGAAGAACATTTCACTGCTGCATTTCCTGACCTTTCCAGCAGTAACTTCTGGAAAGTAATTTGGAAATTATTAGTCACATACTCACTAATAATACTAAGTGCTAAACACAGATCTTCAGAGTTGGAGAACTGATGCATTTGTAGCATATTAAGACATTCCCACAGTTAACAATATGCTAGACTAACACGGGTACACGTGGAACACCAGGGCTAGAAACACTGTCCCATGAGAACACGGTCTAGGTAAAACATTCACGTCCCTAAACTATAGCATTCTCACTGGTGAGGAACCCAAGAAACGCAGCAGCAGGGTGCCTCAGAGATTTATGAAAAAAGAGTATTAAATGAAACATCTTTAACAGGAGGTAGGCAGTCAAAATTAACTTTGTTTTTAACTTGTTTTAACAAAGAAAGTGTTTAACTTTCTTTGCCACACAAGAACTTTATCTTTATTATTGTTCTCATGTTCTCTTGCTTCTTTGCTAATAAGATTCCACTATATTTGAACGTTTTATTAATCAAAGGATTCAAATATCAACTTTTAAAGGAATTAGGAAAAATCTATATAAGCCAAATTGAAAATTCACAGGAACATGCAATATTTAGTTTCTACCTCATAACACAAAAGAATTACTAAAAATGTATCCCTTATGTCACCAACTCTTAATACTAAATAAACAAATCTCCTTGACCTAAATCCGAGTGGATTGTACATGTTACCAGTATATAACAGCAGCGAAAAGAATGCAATTGTGTTAATAGGGCTGTGTGTGTGGTCAGGTAATTCACCAATGTTAAAATTACTATTCTTAAACATCATAACATTCAGACACTGCAAAGTATATCCTGCATAATCATGTAACTGTTACCATCATTATATGAGTCAATTTCCAGATTAAAATATAATGATGATGGCTATGTAGTGAGACCTCATTCGGTTGAAAGTCTTTGCTTCGGTTGAAAGTGGAGATCTAAGAACTCACCATAGCTTCATTGAACTTCTAAGTTGAAGGAGAACTTAAAAAAAGAAGCAATAGGGAAAACTGTCCAATGTAACACAAATGTAGAGTCTTCTTACATAATTTTATTTGATGATCAGATTTATGTAGCTATTGAAGAAAATTTAATAGTCTTCTCAAATGAAAAAGAAAGTCATACCTAAATTTTGATTTGCTGTTCATTTATAGTCAAAATATTTTTCCTACTGAAGAAAACTATATTAAATATTAGTGATATTGTAACATAAATATAGTATGGTAGCATCAAATGCAAATTAATGTAATATATGAATTATCAATAGAAAATGAATTATAAATTCGTAGACTAAAAGATGAAAAGCTCCTACTTTAATCTAAATGCATGGCATGGTTAAGTCTAAAGATACGTTAGGAAATTTAATGATATAGGCATTATTATGCAGATAGAATTAGATATAATTTCATCAGGAGAAATAAAACCACCCATCCCCATTGTAATGTTTTTGTCTAAGGCATAAGGAGAGAACTAAGCTGTCTTGAATTAAATCAACTTTTTCATGAGTATACTGTTTCTAGTTTTAACTTGCCTTATTATTTAATTTGCAATTTAATTTGTCAGGTTTTGCTTATTTGTGTATTATGCATCAAATATATTCTGGAAATATTAGGAAGAGACAGAACAGTACTTTATGTCAGCTTCCTGACCACTGAACAGTTCTAGGTGACAGGTGAGGGTCTCCTTCTTTGCCTAGTTTGTAGGATGCTGTCTTCTGCCAATAGATGAAAGAAGAGCAGGAAGAAAAGCATGCCTCCACTCATGCTTGAAAACATTGCATGATTTTTATATAGCTGTGGCTTAATTCTGCGAAGTCATACCTGTCTGGGAATTTATCCATATTTTCCAAATTCCAAAATTTATTAGAACATAAGCTTGCAAATTAGTTTCTTAAATCCTCTGTTGTAAAGGCAGTCTCTGTCGTAATCTTATCTTTTTCACTTTAATGACAGTAGGCCATCTTTTCTTTCCTTATTTTTGTGAGATTGACTAAGGGATTATCAATATTGTTCATCCTTTTAAAGAGCCAACTCTTGATGTATATTCGTTGAGCCTTTATAAATTTGTACTCTCCATTTCATTGATTCCTTTTTTGTTCCTTAAAATGTTTGCCTTCTAAAAATCTTGGGTTTGGATTGCTCTTGATTTCCTAGGATGTGAGGTTACAAGAGTAGCCTCTTTATGTTGCTTACTTGAGTGCCTCTGATTTCCTAAAGTTGTGTTGTCATTTTTCTTATTTCAAGGGACATTTAATTTCTTTTCTGATTTCTTCCTAGACTCACTGATTACTTAAAAAACATTATTTACTCTCCACCTGTATAAAGTTTGTATGATTTCCTTGATTTCTAGTGTCATTATGTTATAATCTGCTAGTATCATAACAGATTATTTCACTTCCTTTATTTAAGCAATTTTAATGTAATAAAACATGACATTTTGGATAAAATTCTACGGTATGCTAAGATTAATATATATTCTGTTGTCACTCAAAAAAAAAAAAAAATCAGAAATCCCATGGAGTTGCTGCTGGATTTTATCAGAACTTCCCAGAGCTCACACTGGTCCTCCCCCAAGAATACCATATTCCAAGGCAACATTGCTCTGACACCAAAAACAGACAAAGACTTAAAGGTCATTGATGATTATAAGTAGCGCATTTTTAAGAGAATGTAACACTATACTAAAAATGTACTTCATGACTAAGTTGGCTTAATCCCTGAATAGAAAGGTGGTTCAACATATGTAAATCAATAAATGTAATATACCACATGAGTAGAAATGGAATTAAGGATAAAATCACAGAGGCATCTCAACTGATGAAAAACAATAGCCTTGACAAACTCCATCAGCAGTCATTACTTAAAAAGAAATTCATAGAAATGGTGCAGAAAGATCTTTTATTAAACTGATAAGAACCATTTCTGACAAACCCGCTTTCAAAATCACACTTTGAAATGAAGAAACCAGGGTGTCAACTGTCATGACTTCTGCTCAATATAATAAAAAAAAAAAACTGTAGCCAGAGAATTCAGAAAGAAATAAAAGGGAAGAAAGAAGTGAAATAGGGAAGAAAGATGTCCAAGTGTCATTTTTGCATAGAATCCTGTACACAGGGTACCAAACTCTTTACCAAAAGACTGATGGGCCTACTAAACAAGTATAAGACAGTGGCAGGTACAAGATCAACACATAAAATTAATGTTTCCACACACCAACCATGAACCCAGCAAAAGTAAATCAGAAAATTAATCCTACTAATAATAACTAACAATAATCAAATATCAAGGAGTCATTATAAACAGTAAAGTTAAAAAACTTCTGTGATAAAACTTCAATATTTGGAGAGGAAAGATTCAGAAAGACATTACAGGATGAGAAAACGTCCCCCTTTTCTAAGTAGACAGGACCACCATTGTAAAAATGCTCATATTATAAAAGTGGTTTAAAGCAGATCTTTTCAAAATGCTAGCAGCATTCTTCCAAGAACTAGAGAAAATAATACCAAAATATAATGGAACAATAAGTGCGACAGAATATGAGAGCAATCCTGAGCAGAAAGAGTGGCGTGGGAAGGAGTACGGCAGTGCACATGCCATTGCACTGCGAGGCAGGGTAAGCAAAGTCTGGTACTGGCATGAAAGCATGCAGACAGACCGAAGGAAGCTGGGTGCTCTCAGAGCCACCTGGTCTTCGACGAAAGAGCCTAGAGAGGCTTTCTCAGCAAGCTAACCATGCGTGGGAGGAAAATGTTTTCTATAATAGGGTTGGATAACTGGTCGCCCATGGGTGAAAGAATAAATTAGGCCCATGTTTCTCACCCTGGTACAGAAGGAAATTGAAATGAATCCAAGACCTAGATATAAAAATAAAAACACAGAAAGTGCTGAAGCATGAAAAACGAAAAAGAAAGAAAGAAAAAAAAAAGGAAAACCCCTGAAGGAGAGTCACAGGCAGGCTTCCTGAACAGCACTCAGTAGTTGAAAAAATAACACCAAAAATCAACAAACGTGATTTTATGTAAGGAGAGAAACTAATTGAGGAGACAATCTGTGGAATGGGAAACATTTTGCCAGTTACTCTTCAGAGGACTCATACCTAGAACATACAAAGAACTGGAAGACAGACTCCCCCATAAAGGATCCAGTGGACAACGGGCCACAGAGACGGACACACTTCTCAGGGAACTGCACCTGAACAGGAAATGCATGCAAAGCCGGTCAGCGCAGCTGGCCGTCGGGAACACAGGCAGAGGCCGCGCTGGAAGCCCACCTCGCTCCGCTCAGAGTGGCTGCCATGGGGGCTCCAGAGGTGGGAGATGCTGGGAGGGTGTGGAGGAGCAGTGCTTCTGCCTACCGTGGGGCTCAGAGCTGTGTGACCACCACGAAAACTAGGATGGGGTCCCTGAAATCAAGTGTACCTTTCATGAGTTTCTTTTTTCCTAGTGTAATTAGCACAAGGTCTACAGGGCCTCGCTACGCAGATCAGACCTATAGTGATCCTCCTGTTTTCTGCCTCCTGAGCACTGGGATTACAGCTGCATGCACCACCGCGCCCGGTCTCAGTTGCCATCTCAGTGTGCCCCAGGGGTGGGGCCGGCACTGCAATGCCCAGGGATTGAACCATGGTCCCTGTGTCTGCCTACGCAGGTGCTCTAAACTTATGAGTATTCCACATGGTGGTACTTCTTGGCATTTTCCTGATAACTGTTCTGAGCATACTACAGTGGTACACCATGCTTGTTTTTATAGCAGCACACACACATTGCAATAGCAGAACAATGAAATAAATGTAGATACTCATCAACAAATAGATGGATAGAAGATGTAGTATATAGAGGGGAAACTATAAAGCTTATACACTGAGCGTTGTTCCACCATCAAGGAGATAAATTCTAGTCATTTATAGGAAAATGGATGAGTTTTAGGATTAGTATGCTAAGTACAGCAAGTGAAGCACAAAGCATAGACATTTCTTGGTTTGTGTCATAAACAAGAACCAAAATATGAGTAAGTTAAAGAGTAATAGG
>PVJA010001174.1:62111-134988 GCA_004027025.1 Myocastor coypus
AAAAAAAAAAAAAAAAAAAAAAAAAAAAAAAAAAAAAAAAAAAAAAAAAAAAAAAAAAAAAAAAAAAAAAAAAAAAAAAAAAAAAAAAAAAAAAAAAAAAAAAAAAAAAAAAAAAAAAAAAAAAAAGCTAAAATAAAGGAGAATTAAAATGTACAGTTCTGAATGTAGGAATTGGAGTTAATGTAAGGGGAGAGAGAGAAGAGGATCAAAGTAAGAAAAATACAAAAGAAATGTGATAATGTGATTATTTTTAACACTGACACATCCTAATGAAACCATTACCTGATACTCCATTGACATATGCAAATTTTATGTTTTTAGGCCTCTGTTAAAATTAGCTTGACTAAAACACGTGCTTCCAGGTGACTCAAAGAATGACAGGGTAAATAGAAAAAGGCTGGCTTGGTGTCTTGTTAGAACCCAGCATATATTTTGTGCAAACCCGCTGAGGTCGTGGGGACTGTGTGTCACCCTATATTTATGTAGAAATGATGAGATTTATTGTTCTTCCTACAGTTACAAGAGGCCAAAAGATTTATACAAGGAGACTTCTGTCAGTGTGGAAATGTAGCCAGAAGGCTATGAGAAAGTGGTGGGCACCCCTCAGGGGCACTGGTAGGGTCAGCGGTTGGGTGTGCGCAGACTGGTGCGCTGGCTCTCCCAGGAGAGTGGACAAGCGGGTCACACGTGTTGACCTGGGTTGCAGCGAGCAGCTCTGGATCTCTGCTGCGGCACCTTCTCTGTCCTCCATATGAGATCCAGGTTCAGAGAGCAGGCACAGGGCTGGCCTCGCCAATCCCTGGCCCTGGCCTGCCTGACCTGAGGGACACTGGGCCTGGCTCGTTCTGAGGTTGCAACTGCTGGAGCCGCCTCCCAGACTGGGAAATGTCACTGCCACGCTTTTGTGCAGGCCCGGATTCTTTCATCATTGCGACACAAATTACTGCAAAGCATGACTTCTATTGCAGTATTTAAAAAAATGTTTTCCTCTGTTTTTTATTTGTAAAAAACATTCAAGATAGTAATCGGAAAAAATAGCAGTAGAAGTGATACAAAATTTCACTAAACAAAGTAATGGAAATTTAACAGTGGCTGCTGTATTACAGGATGTTATCTTAAACTTAGTTGTTTAGGTTGTCAGACATAAACATGCAAGACTGGTTTAAAGAAAAAACAATTTGCCTCATTATGGATGTGCTTGTTAGCATACTGTCTCAGTTACTTTTCTCTCAATCCTGGGACAAAATACCTGAAACCCCAAATTAGGGAAGGAACGGTTTATTTAGCTCACAGTTAGTGGAGGTTTCAGTCCATATGCAGCTGGCTACAAGGCCGAGAGGCACATGGCAGAGGGCAGCAGTTCGTTGGGGTAGAAAACAGCAACGAGCCAAGGGAGGAGACACAGCTGTGGCTTCTCGCAAGCTTCTCTCCCTTCTGTGCTGAGAGGACTGGAGCTCCTCTGAGGAAGTGGCGCTCTCCATCCTTCGTCAGTTCTCTTTCACCTCCTTTAAGAGCTGAGTCACTCTAGCGTGTGCCCTCCATGCCCTACAGAGGGTCCTCCGTGCCCTAGGGCATAGAATTGCTGAGCCAATTTAGCTAAGCTCTTAACTTCTGAAGTTGACACAACCCATCAACCACTGCGCTTGCTGTGACTCTGTTGATCTCTGCACACTAACATTTGTACTCTGCCTCACTGGTGATAGACATGTGCGAAACTTCGCAGTGTGCTCTGGGGCGCAACAGACGTCAGGAGAGGGGCGTGGCTCCCCAGCCCGGCTGTCCCACCACAGGGAGCGGAGGCACGGCGTGCCGGGGCTGTGTTCCTTGATACCCTACGAGGGTGAGGGTCACGACCACCAGTCCAGCAAGTCCCAGAACGGTTGTTTGTGCTCTGTGTAGCACGTAGGACTGTCCCTGCCTCTCCACTGGATCCTGAGTCTGCTGGTGTTTTACCGCCACAGCGTAACGTGGAATTACATCTGCGCAGAACACTCCTGTGACCGTCGTGGAGCTGCCCGCGGGCACCTGCACGGGAACCTGGCCTTCCTGAGGGTCCTGCTCGGTCCTTCCCACAGCAGAACCAAGCATGTGCAGAGCGGGCTGGCTCCTGAGGTGAGGAAGAGGAAGTGAAGTCGCAGCCAGGGAGGAATTGGGCAAGGCCCGCGCAGCCACGTAGGGCAGTAAAGACAGACTGACTGGTTAGCAGCGGAGATTTCAGGTTGAGGCAGGTTATCCAGTGAAGTTTACATTTCACTGGAATTTCAGGTTATACTTAAAGGGCCGAAGCGCTTTCACGTGTGTCTTTTGGTGCGCCTCCCCACCCCATCCCCCGCCCCAAACATCGAAATGATGTAAGTCTTACTGTTCCTTCTCGTGACCATTCTGGAGAGGCAATCTTAGTCTGTTATTAACTTATATGTGTAAACAAATCTTAATTAGACATAATTTTAAGTGGAGCTGCTCTTTGTGCATCCTTTATTTTTTAATTGCTTTTTTGCTAATGTCTCTAGCGCAGGGTCTACAAGGTCTCACTCTGTAGCTCGGACTTGTAGCGATCCTACTGTTTTTGGGATCCCAAGCGCTGGGATTATAGCCGTGTGTCACCACGCCCAGCCTCGATCGCTGCCTCAGCATGCCCATGGGGTGGGGCCAGCAGAGCACGCCAAGGACTGAACCCCAGCCACAGTGCTCTGCCTAAGCAGGCACTGTAGTCCACTGAGCTATGTGGCCGGCCCTTCCGCGTTTCCTTTAAATCACTCTTACCCTTGCTGTCTTATTCCAGATTGGAATGCATTATTTCCCCTTAAAAGGCACATTGGACACTCTAGGAATTCACATTATTTTAAATTTTTTTTGTCTTTTTGCTTCAATTGGCAAAAATACTCTAATAACTCAAAATGTAAAATCACCTGCTGTCAAGTTGAATCTGTAAAATAAAGACACAAACAGACGTTGGCCCTGAGTGCCCAGAGGCCCTGCACACACCACCGGCCGGGGCCATGGCAGCAGGACCTTCTTCCCCGAAGCTGAGGGCAAAGCTGGGTCAGGAGCCTGAGCCAGGCAAAGATCCACAAAGCGGCTGACAAGCAAGCCAGGAATGAAAAGCAGTGTTTTTTGGTTTAAAAGTCATCTTATTTGCTTTGTGTAGAAATATTCCCTTTTTTTTTTTTTTTGTCTAATTCTTTCTTGTACATTACATAAGAACTAGAAATAAGTTATTTTGGCACATGCTACCATAATAGAACTATTTTAAATTTATGTCTATATGAAAGAAGCAATATAATAAAATTCTTCTTAATAATAATCTGTATATTAGAGATGGAATTATGAAGTTTTTATAGACAGACTAGAAACGAATTTATTTTACTCATGTTTTACTTTAATACTCCAGGAAAAATTTATAATATTCAAAGTCATCATATGGGAAATTATCTGATTATGCACTACTCAGAGCTAAGCTGTACAGTAATAGAATAACGCATGATGGTTTACTGAAAATATCCCACTGAATTAAGCATTATGATTTCCGGCACACAGGGTCAGCGGCTCTGCGCAGGGGTAGAGTGCTTGCTAGCAGAAGCATAGTGTGGCTTCCTGGCTCCACCCTGGAGGATGAGAGCAGAGGCAGAACAAAAAGCACACCTGCACAAGCCCACGCCCACTTTTGACACACCTGCACAAGCCCACGCCCACTTTTGACACACCTGCACAAGGCTGCCTCCTTAGAGCTGTTTCTGAACACCGCACTGGAAGCTGCCACGCACTTTGAGGGGTCGTGTTCATAAGGTGCTACCTTTGCTTGTGGTTAAATGAATTCTGAGGCATTTCTTCTTCATGATGGGCACAGCACCCTTCACTCGACGGCCATAGGAGAGCGAGGTGGCCAGCGGCTTTCCTAACAGAACTCCAGCTGCAGGCACCGCAGCTTCCACACTGTTCTCGCCAGGGCCCATTGCCCGTGGCCCCAGGAGGGCTTCTGCCTGGGCTTTGGAAATAAAGCTCTGTGTGTAACCATGTACCCGTGCTCAATACCAGCATGGCAGAAACTGACTGATAGAGATAAAAGTAAGCAGCGAGTTACAACAGTAGACTAGGAGATGCACTAGCTGTCCTGTCCCCAGAACAGGACACCTGACACTGGCCCCGTAAAGGAGCGGAGGATTTGGCTCATGGCTTTGGGGGTGCAGGCCCTGGCAGACAGCTCTGTCACAGGGCAGTAGGTGGAAGGTGCAGAGCTGCTCTTGCCATTGTGGCCGGGAGCAGGGCGCAGACTGGCGGGAGGCCCCCGGGGTCCCACTCCAGGGCCCAGCTGCGAGCAGCACTTCTGGCCAGGATGGATCACCCCACGGTCAGTTCCGAGCCTCCTGATGGGAGATCTCCCCGGGCATCTCAGTCACGTCAAGCTGGGAACAGGGTGAACCGGGGCAACACTGTTCTTTCCGGTCCCTACAGCCACCTGCTAGCAGAGTAACAAGGACATTTCATTTTTTTATCTTGGCAAACGATACTCAAGCATATTAGCATAGCATATGAAAATTTATGTTGAGTGAGATATTTAATCGCTTTTACTGGTTTTAAAAGAAAACTTTCAGGGTTTGATCCTTAAATATCATATTTATTCTCAACATTTTAGACATGCCTGTTGGGTGATAACAGATATTTATGTTATACTCAGTTTATTAAAAAAAAAAAAATATATATATATATATATATATATATATATATTTTTTTTTTTTTTTTTTTTCAGAAAGTATTATTTTTCAAAAACAACGGAGAAAGTCATGGCTTCTGTCTTTGAATTCTTCATGATGGCTTCTCATTATCATATGAAATGTCGGTCTTCAGCCATGGTTTATGGTCAAAGTGCTCCTTTGTAGACTGAGGCAGGCATCTCCTACCCATAGAATGCAGAGAGTAGTGTCACCCCGGAGAGCGGCAAAGTGGCTCCTCGGGACATTTAATCTACTTACACCAAGATGCTTTTTCACTATTGGGAACTTTTTTCACTGTTATTTTGTTAACATAATCATTTATATTTTTGAACTTTGAGAAGTACTCTTGATGATTGATCATATAATATCATATTACCGTTTAAGTGTCTTTAGTTATGTGTGTTACTTTGAATCACCAACATTTTACTCAAGCCATGTATGTGTACATTCATGAGAGTCCAAGAGAACATACATTTGCACTTTAAAGTTTTGCCATGTTTTGATACCAGGATTTTTCTTGGCCTTGTAAGATACAATCAGAGGAGGCCTCAGCAACCACCTCAGTGCTTTGAGGATTTATCAGTGAAAGGACACATTTGGGGGGACAGGCTAGACTTTTATAATAAAAGCAATTACTTTGAAAAATAAACATTCACCAGATATCCATATTTCACTGTATGGGCTGGCCAGATAGCTCAGTGGATTAAAGTGCCTGCATACAGAGACATGGACCAGGGTTCGATCCCCTGTGTGCTGTGCCTGCCTCACCCCCAGGGCACGCTGAGACCATGAATGAGACTGGGCACGGTAGCATGCACCTGTCATCCCAGCACTTGGGGGCCTCGAAATGGCAGGATCACTATGAGTCTGATCTGAGAAGTGAGACCCTGTAGACCTTGGACCAAATACAAACAAAACAAACAAAGAAAAAAATAACATATTTTACTCTATGTTGACTGAATTAACTTGAATTTTTCAAGCAATGTGTGTATTATTCTGAATTCCTGCTTTTAAATGTGTTGATATAGAAGCGTCTATAGCTTGAGTTAGTATCAGAGTTAACATCTTTAGGGCCCATATGATAGCACCTGTTTCAATTTTGATACTAAAAAGTTTGAGTTGTCTTTTAACATATTTTAAAGTACCCAGTTTAGTCTTGGATAAGTTTTTCTGTTTTTTCTTTCTTTTTTTTTTTTGTCATTTTGAGACAGGGTCTCACTATGCAGTTAACCTGGCCTTGAGCTCACTTTTGTAGCCCAAGCTGGTCTCGAACTCGCACCGATCCTCCTGCCTCAGCCTCCTGAGTGCTGGGATTACAGGCGTGCGCCACCACGCCCGGCAGTTTTTCTGTTTTTATTCTATTTTATTGGCTACTGTTCTTGTATTCATTATTTTTCCTATATTTACCATGGATTTCTTGTTCAATTTCTTGAGGTAAGCTCTTAGCTAAATTTATTGAACTTTCTTCTTTGCTCTCCTATAAACTACTTAGTCTATTTATGCTAGATTATTTTCAGCTCCCCAAGCACTGGGATTACAGATGGGAGCCACCATGCCCAGTCTCAGTTGCTGTCTCAGCACGCGCTGGGGACAGGGCTGGCACAGCAGGTCCGGGGATCAAACCCCAGTCCTGTGCCTGCCTAAGCAGCTCCTTTAATCTGTTGAGCTATCTGTCCAGCCCACACATTTCAAAATCTTATATTTCCATAATCATTTAATTGAAAGATTTTCTAACTTCTGATTGATTTCCCTTTGTTCAATGAATTAACTAATATGTCCTAATATTTGGGACATTTGTGAGGTTGGCTTCCGAAAGCAGATTGTCAACTAGCTTCTCAAAAGTCAGAGAATATTATTTGCAAGATTTGATTTTTTAAAAAATTGTACAGGTTTGCCATGTTTCTATCCATATGGTGCATTTGGTATATAACCTGAGTGTACTTAGAATAGTATGTGTTCTCCATCACTGAATATTATGTTCTACAAATACAAATCAATTCAAATTGACAGTCTTCCTTTAATCTTAAGCAAAAAAGATGTGGGGTTCAAAAATAAGAATCTCTTCTGCCCCTTCCCAAGACAGGGTACCCTCCTTCTTCCCCAGCGAAGCAGGAAGCAGGGGTGCGGGGAGGGGGGAGGCGGGGCGGTGCCCAGCTCGCTCCTGCTCTCCAAATATGAATGCATGCATCACAACTCCTAGGAAATCCTCCACGCCTGACACCCGCCACTCAAGCCCTCGGGGTTTCTGCTGGAGTGTGGAGGGTGCAGGGGGTGGGAGGGGGACACCAGCTGCTATGCTTTATTACACTTTTTCAGCCTGCACCCCACCAGCCTCCTGCTGCTCATTGTAGAAAAGATGGCCCTCAGGCACTCCCTGGATGGTGGGAGCTCCCTGGATCAGTTTCCCGGTGTTGGGGTTCACACCACGCTGTCCATTCAGAGACATCTTGCACTGTTGAAGGTTGAACAGGCCGTGCCTGTCACAGCTGGGGTGTGCAGGAGTAGAGATGCCGCAGAGGGCCCCTGTAATCAGGAAGGCGCAGGGCAGAGCCCCGCTGCTGGACCTGACCCACTTCCTGTTGGCAGGAGGTCTGGGCAGGC
This sequence comes from Myocastor coypus, assembly GCA_004027025.1. Taxonomy (NCBI): domain Eukaryota; kingdom Metazoa; phylum Chordata; class Mammalia; order Rodentia; family Myocastoridae; genus Myocastor; species Myocastor coypus. Next base: position 69,425 of record PVJA010001174.1, read on the forward strand.
TGTGGCCCCAGCTGCTTGGGCTCTTCCAGGCCAGCGTGGTGTTTTCCACCTTTGCCCATCTGCCAATGCTACTCAGTGACTTTCTCCCGGAAGACGGCCGGCTCCTTCATGCCTGACTTGAGGGGCTTCCGACCAGCACTGCCTCCACCTCCCAGCATGCTCAAGGTCCCGTCCACATGCTTCTCGCCCAGACTTCCCTCAGAGTGGTCATCGCTGTTCTGTGAACACCAGCATGGGGTCCAGGCAGACAGGCAGGAAACCCAGTTGACTCTGGTGGCAGCTTACGTTAGTGCGGTAAGCAGAATGAGACAGAACTTGATCTCTGCATATATTTTTATCAGTTTCCTTCATGTTGTTTATTTACTCAGATTATTATGAAGATCAAGGTTTTCAAATCTATGATAAATGTAGACTTGTCTCTCCTTAAGATTCTGCCACATTTTGTATTTGTGTTTTGCTTTGATCATTTCTTCCGTGTGTGTGTGTGTGTGTGTGTGTGTGTGTGTGTGTGTATTTTAGGGAGGGGCCTACAGGGTGCTCAGTGTCTCACTAGATGGGACTCATAGTGATCCGCCCGTTTATAGCCTCTAAGAGCTGAGATTACAGCAGCTCATCGCCACGCCCAATCTCAATTGTCGTCTGACCTTGCCCCAGGAACAGGGCTGGCACAGCAGTTCTGGGGATGGAACCTCAGCCCCTGCGCCTGCGTGTAGGCTGTGTACTCTGCTGAGCTATCTGGCCAGCCCCGATCATTCCGCATACTATGACATCTCTAGTTCATACGCTTTGTACTTTGACTTGCCCCTCAGTCTGTGCTTTGCTCTGTCACTCCCGCATCTCTTGCGTCATTTGCTGTCTTTGGAAGACCCACAGAGTTTCCTGCAGTGAGGGTCAGCCACTGCAGGGTGCAGGGTCTGAGGCCTGAGAGCACTGTGGTGCCTCTTCTGCTGGGGTCATGCTCAGATTCTGTCTTCAGGGCTGTTCATGTAACCCTGTGAAGGCCCCACTCACCTACTTGTAATAAAGCTTAGGAGTTTTGTTGTCTTGAAGATGTTTCTAGCGTTTACATAAACTGCATATAATTCTTCTATGTGGCAGCTACATTTGCATGTTTTCCCTTGATTTAAAGGTGTCATTCTAGGGGACTGGGGAGATAGCTCTGTAGCACAAGTGCCTGCCTCATAAATGCAGGGTCGTGAGTTTGAAGCCCAGTCCCACCAAAGAAAACAAGGTGTCATTCTAGCATACTGCTCTCCATCTTCTGTGTGTGTGTTCATATGTGCATGCATGTACATGTGTGTGCTCATATGTGCACATGCATGTGAAAGTACCTGTGCTGTGTGCACGTGTGTGTACAGGCGGCGTGGTGGCAGATGCGGTGGGCCGTTCCACCGCTGCTCACTCTGTATCTGTGACACTGTTTGCTCCAACTGCTTTCAGTGTTTTCTCTTAGTTTCTAATTTTCACAGATGACTCTGAGGCATGACGTTCTTTGTGCGACCCAGTCCCCGCTGTGCATCATTTCTTGAGCCACCGGTGGGTGTAGTCCTCCAGGTTGCTGGCCAGTACTCGTTTTCCTGTGTGTGCTCCGCCTTCTCCGAGGCTCGAGGCCGCATAGATTCTGGTGTTCACTTTCATGCCCAGGCCTGCAGCACCCAGTTGGCTTTGCAGTAAGATTGCTCACCTTGAGGAAATCGCTTCTTTGAGAATCAGTTTCTGCTCGTCTACCCTTGGTTTACCGACTCCTTACCAGCCTCGTGCTAATACCATCTAGGGACTACCATGGCTGCATCTTGCTCACTGACGTTTCAGCTGCACAGCTTACTTCTGCGATTTCCCCAGTGGAGTTCTCCTTCAGTTTGCCCTTTTTGTCTGTATTTCCTTCAAACCTCTTTAATCTGCTTATTTCTTTAAGCAGTAACTAAGTCACCTAACTCTTGATTTCTACTGGGAAAATGTTTTCCACTGAGTTTGACGACGTTCTCTGTTGGATGCCGACTAAACCTCCCTTGCATATGGACAGTAGGAAGGGCATGCAGTAGACACCAGGGTGTCTGCTTTCCTCTGCAGAACGCTCAGCTTCTCCCTAAGAGGCAGACCATTAGGTGCGACTTGATCACAGCTCTCCTCCAGTGTCTGTTTGCTGTAGGTGTGGAAAATGCTATCTCTTCTGTATGGTGTAGTCCACAATGTAAGTGTTATGGTTCATGTCTAATTGTTCCCCCAAAGCCTCATGCAATCATGGGGTGTGGCTTCTATAGATTGAGACTTGATTCATGATCCCTGGGATTGTTTTAATACTGATGAGATTATCGGACTGAGTAGGGCTGAGACTATGGGTGTGGTCTAGGGTGGATATCTTAAGGCAGAGAGCCTGACAGGAATATAAAGAGAGAGAGACAGGCTAGAGCTGTTGCTCTCTGCTGCCGTGTTTGGTTGGCTACCTCTGCCCCATCTTGTTGCTGTTCCGCCGCCATGAACTGGATGCTCTCTGCTCTATTCCACTCAGCCTTAGGCGAGCCAAATATGGACTGAAACCACCAGCAACTGTAAGCTAATAAACCTTTCCTTACTTCATTTTGAGTGTCGGGTATCTGTCCCAGCAACGAGTAGAAAGTAACTAAGACAGCAAGACACAGGAGGAACCGAGACATGGAAGAAATGACCCCCACTGCAGGCGCAGCTTCGACACCGTACGAGGACAGTGACCTGACAAAGATTTGCAGATGGGATTTTGGAAAGAAGGAGTATTGAACTATTCCGCACAATTATGGGTTCAGAATTGGGAGAGCAGTAGACTGGGAAATGTGGTCTTTTTTCTTTTTTCCTTTTTAACTTTGCCCACCTTTGAAAACATTTTTGTACGTTTTTAGTACATACAGAGTTCATTCACCGTAGGGAACTGACGCATGTAAATGATGCATTTCAATTTTCTCCTTCCCAATACCTCCTTTGATTTCGCCTGCCTCTGATTCATTTATTATACAGATTAACAGCCAGACCAATAGCCCAGCAAACATGTAAACCACGTAAGACAATTCTTATAAATTAAGGTGTATTATCAGATACATGAACCAGGCTGGACAATGATAACATTTTTCCCCTTTTCCCTTTTGTCTGTCTTTTATTTTGTACCTTATTTGTATGTAGAGTTTTTCTTCTAAGTGACTCCATACAAAATTTAAGACTGTGTATGTGAGCGACCTCATTTAGCAGCATGGTCTGCAGGAGATTTTAATGTGCCATACATGTGCATGAGCATATCCATATGTACAGTGTGCATGTGTATGTGCAGGTCGGTATTTCTCTGTGTTTACTATATAGTCTATAAAACTGAAGCAAGGAAGTGGCATAAATGCCTAATCACATAAGAGAACCTTGTTCTTCTGTCTTTCCTGGTTGCTTCACGTTTCTTGATTGATGCTAGCTTCGGTCCTCTAAATGAATCTCTCCATTTGAGGTTTCATAAGCCATAGTAAGAAAAGACAGGTAGTGATTACATGTGAAATTGATTATATCATTTGCACCAATGGTTTTTGGATTAGAAAGAGTTGTCGGGCATTTTTATTATTGTGATTATTTAGTAATAAAGCTATTATAAATTTAATGCTTTCAATAGTAGATGGAAGTAAAAGTGTTTTGCTATGAAATTCTAGGTAGAAGATCCTCACTAGTGAGAGCAGGGGCGGGAAGCCCCTGTGACAACGACTGCGCACTGGTTGCCAGGAGATCTGTGCGCACACCACACAGCTGCGGCGTGGTATTTCTTGTAATCACTTCAGTTAACTGTGATACAGGTAGAATAAGCAGGCGGTGGAGTTTAAGTTTTTCAAGATTTGCCATGCTGCTAAATTACTTCAGGTAATTCTAGTTTAATGAAAGCCTATTCTGTGACAAAGATTATCTTAGATGATTTACTCATCGAAATTATTTAATCAAAGTAAGAAAGTACTATTAGTCTTACTGTAACTGTGAGAAATCTAAGATTTAAGGACCTCATTTACTTCCTGAGAATGATACAATTTTTAATACCATATCATTCGGTTTATGCTACAATAAGAATCTGTGCAGAACACATGAGCTAATTATAGACATTCTTTTGTAATTCCTACATATACTAATTACTAAATGTGTCAAAATACATGTGAGATTTTGATTGTCTAAAATAAAAACAATAGTGGAAAAATTCTCAAGGCAATTCAACAAAGTGGCAGGCAGAAGTGTTTTGAGTATCAACAGTTCATTTGAAGCCCATATAAATATAGATCAGATAGTATATTTAAAATGTAAATCAGATATTAGCTTCTTTCACTGTAAAATAAGATAGACGTAATGAAGGAATCACTTAAAATAAGTACAAAATGATTGCTTAGTCAACGATATGCAATACGTAAGCCGAGTTAGAAACGCGCACGTTTCACCCTTCACTCTAATTAGCCTTTACCAAAAGTGTAATATGCCAAGCAGACCTTCAGCCCGCATTGCAAGTTCTGCAATTCCGTATGCACCTTGCTAGGCTGTCTGTAGACATCCTGTATTTCAGAGCGGTACCTATGAAAAAAGCTTTACAGTTTGCAAGTGCCGAGGGCAGGTGCTCACTAGGGAAGATCTGGGGACTAGTTTTGAAGTGCGCGTGCGGAGCTCCATGTCTGGCTTTGCCCAAGTGCTTCGCAGCCTGGGCAGCAGTGTGGGAGGTGCAGGCAGGGGCCTTGCCCGCTCTCGCCTCATCCGCTGCAGCCCACTGCCAACTCTGCTAGGTTCTCCATCGCCAGGCTCCCCCTGTCGGTATCCACGGCACGATCAGGCCAGCGTGTTCCATGCAGAGAGCAGGACCTTAGGTCTGCCCTGGGGAAGGAAGATGCTTGGGTCCTGCTTTCCCCAAAACTGTGGTTACCTTCAGGATCCACTGCACACTGACTGCCTAAGACCTACATAAATAAAACGAAACAAAACCAAAAGACTCACTACCTTGCCTTGCTCCAGGGCTCTTTGAATTCTAGTAATAATGCATTTAAGACTAAACTACTACAAAACTCTAAAAAGTAAAAAATATACTTCTATGATACATGTACATAGACACATTTATGGAAATTTTATGCACATTAAGGCATTTAATCTTTTAATAGGATGGATACCACTAATTATCCTCTTTGAAGTGGTAATTCTCAGACAAACATGCCTCTACAACTTTCTTAGGAATATAACTTGCTCCTCATACAGTGTTTTGGAACGTTCCCTACAACTTCCAGTCTGCCGCCAGGAGCAGCCCTCCTGGAGCTTCCTATCTTCGAGGCATTCTCTGAAGAGGTGCTGCACTGAAGTACCAGTTTCTCCCGCACTTTGAGCTCCAAGTGGGACGCGCGGCTTTTTATTCCCATTGGAAGGTTTTCAGAAATCCTGTCCCAGGCCTGTGCTCATGTGCTAATGGGGCCAGCGGAGACCACAGCCCTTGGTCCAGTCAACATAGCAGAATGTCACATACCAGGCAACTTTTCCTGGCCACAGAACGGCTCTGCTGAAGGGCACGCAGACGTCTCACTTTTCTAACCCTGTACAATGTCCCTCATTTGACTTTGATCAGCATCCTGCTATGCATACATACCGACCCAGGTGTTCCAACCTGTGATGTTAAGAGGACTGCAAGATAGGGAAGACCAGGCCTGCAGGGTGGACAGCGCCTGCTGTGGCCATAGCCGGCTGCCCAGAAGAGAGACAGGCTTTGACTCAGAACTCTCTGTTTTTTCCCAGTTAGTAGACCACATGTCTACTTTCCCTTTGTAAATGTCAACCTGCAGTGTAAAACATTCTAAAGGACATTTCCTAATTGTTGGTCTCACTTTATAATGTGTTCACACTGAAATCCATTTGTTTGAAGAAGCACAATCAGGACTTTTTTTTTTTTTTTTTTTTTTTGTCTTTTGGAGACAGGGTCTTGCTATGTAGGTCAGGCTGGCCTCGAGCTCACTTTTGGAGCCCAGACTGGTCTTGAACTCACACTGATTCTCCTGTCTCAACCTCCCAAGTGCTGGGATTGCAGGCGTGCGCCACCACACCTGGCTCAATCATGATTTTTAATTTAGTATCTTTTCATCCTTATGTGGAAATTTAAGAAATACATTGTTTTTAAATTATTTTTCCTATGTTTCTAAAACTATCAAAATATTGTTTGAAAGGTGAATATTTTATTGCCTTCTATCCCAAAGCAAGGGTACCCTAGAATAATAGCCTTTCAAAAAAAAAAAAATAAAGAATACGTACTCAAGTATAAAACAACTGCAGAAGGCTGTCACCTTAGTACTCAGTGGAAGCAAGAACATCGATTGCTGATGCTTGAGTATGTGCTAAGGAGCAGTTACAGCCCTTCAGCCCTCTGCAGCAGGGTACCTCCAGGTGGGGCCAGTTTTGTTTTCCCTTATTTCTTATGGGGAGAATATCTTGAACTTTGTGGTATTAGGACACCAATTCTGAAAATCATGCAAAGAATTTTGAGTTCTCATTTCATACATGGGAAAATTGGCCATGCAGGAAAGACATAACATTCCCTGATTTCTTGAAATCACTCAGTGACAAAGTATTTCAAATCCAGGTCTCTATTTTCAAATCATGATGATCTCAATAAATAGTTACATGTGTTTTCTTCTGAGGACCACAAAATCTGCAGGACTGTTGAGAAACACAATTTAATAAAATATTATGCACATGTGGAGATACAATGTCATCTGACAAGAATGAAGGAAAGAGGAGGAGTAAGAAATAGCCATGTAAAGATGCCAAATACGCACATCCTGCGGGGGCTGGAACTGTGTTGTGCTGGGTGCAGCTGTACACTAGGCTAGAGAGCTGTCACAAAATTCAGGTTTCGGAACAGAACGAAAACAAGCTGGCACTACTCAGGTCGTCCAAGCCCATTGTATCTTTTTCTTTGTGATCAGTTAAAAAGGAAATTGCGCCTTTCCATAGGACATCTGGAGAGAACGTGCCTAGATGCGCAATGGCTGGGAAAAGAAAGAGGTGCCCACACGCATCTGCTGAGAGATGAGCTGCCAGAGAGAAGGGTTTGGTGCGCTACAATTCCTATTCTCCATTCTCATCATAGAGTCAGACAGGATAAAAATAAGTCACTGTGTTGGGGGTGACATTGTTCCAGCTGTCACACATGACAGAACTCCCATTTTCTCCTGACTTTCAAGGGCAGCTGAGGCCATAGCAGCGCTAGTGGTCGCTGCGCGCAGATGAAGACCTGAGCCCTCTCACGCATGGCGCGTCTCTCGGCACATGACACACACTTCTTGTCCGTGAGGTGCCTCTTATGCACACAGTTCATTCCCTACATTGTTGGGGTAAAACAGCACAGGGACAATTCCATTTGGGCAGCTTTTCATCACTATTGCACCCCTGGCTGTCGTTCCAGTGCTGAGCAAGAGCCTACGGGTTAGGTTGTAGAAACAAGTTGTTCCCACTTCGGTTATTGAACTATCACCATTTCTAATAACTAGTAGTTCCAAAACATTTTAATTTAACATTTGTAACTACATAATAAAGAAATAGAGGAATCAAACCCAAAGCCTGAGGTATACTAAGCCCATGATCTGCCACTGAGCTGAACTTCCATCATTACTTTCTTTTGAAAACAAATCAGATCATTTGACAGGCTCAGCTTTTATAGATTTTTAAACTTAAGCTTTTAATACTTCCAAATATATATATCACCCAATGTTCTGCCTTTTGCAAGGAAGGCTAACAGTGTCTCATCGCTAATGCAAAGAAAATTGTTTTCCAACTTGTCCTCAATCCAAGTGCCATTTCCTGTAAGAAGAGTCTCCTTTTATCTTTTGGTGTTGTTGCTGTCAGTGCAGGTCACGCCTTCGCTAACTCCAGATAAGTGTGATGAGAATTCTACAAGAAGTTTAGAGAAGGTTTAATGCCTTCTTTAATGCCTAAAGACTCTTCAGACTCTTTAACAAAGTTAAAAGGGAAGCAGTACTCCCTAAGTCATTTCTAGAGGCAAGTATTACAGTGATACAAAACCCAGACAAAAAACCAACCACGAAAGAGAACCACAGACCAATCTATTTAATGAGCATAAATGCAAAAATCCTCAATGAGCTACTAGCAAACAAATGCACCAAATCATTAAGAGGATTATACCCCATGGCCAGGTGGGAGTTATCCTAAGAATTTAGGGATGGTTAAGCAGACAAAAAAATCAATACATCTTATCAACAGAGCTAAAGCCAAAAATCACAATATTATCTTAATGAAAGAAGATAAAGATTTTGATAAACTCCAGGACTCGCTTATGATAAAGAGAAAGCCTATAGTAAATTGGAATAGGTGGTTTTCGCTTCAGTTTGATAAAAGGCATCTATGACAGACCAGGACTCATACTAAACGGACAAGAGCAGAAAGCTTTCACTCTAAAATCAGGAACAAGCACAGGGACTGGGGTTTGACCCCTGGTGTGCTGTCCTAGCCCCACCCCTGGGGCATGCTGAGATGGCAAATGAGACTGGGCCTGGTGGTATGTACCTGTAATCCCAGAGCTTAGAAGGCTAAGAATAGGAGGATCGCTACAAGCCCAATCTGTATAGCGAGACCTTTACACCCTGTACTAAATACATCAAAATAAATAAATAAATAAATAAATAAATAAATAAATAAATAAATAAAATCAGGAACAAGACCAGGATGTCCACTATCACCACTCCTATTCAACATAGTTCTGGAATGGAACAGAATAGGGGAGAAGTTAAAATATCATAATTTGTACATGATACGGTACCCGGCATAGAAGACCCTAAAAAGTCCACCAAAAGACTCCTAGAGTAGTTAACAGGTTCAGCTGTATAGCTGGATACAAAGTTAATACTGAACAAACTCAGTGAGACAGCAAGTAGGGGAGCTACACCCTCCATAAGAACATTGCAAAATATGAAATGCTTAGGAATCAATCTAACAAAGACATCAAATGAAGTATATATGCAAAATTCCAGAACTCTGAGAAAGGAGATTGAGAGGCTATCAGAAAACAGAATGCTATCCCTTGCTCATGTGTAGGAAGAATCAGCATGGGTAAGATGGCCATACTCCCAAAATTGTTACAGATGTAACGCAATCCCTATCAAATACTATTGGCATACCCAACAGAACAAAAAAATTTCCTAAGATTCATCTAGAACCTGGAGAGACATTGAACAGCAAAGGCAATCCTCAGCAGCAAAGGCAAGGCAGGAGGTATCACAATCCCTGACTTGCAAATACTCTGCTAAACTACTGTGACAAAATTAGTATGGTACTGGCAAAACACCAAACATACCTAAAGGTCTACGGAATAGCTTAGAAGATGCAGACACAACTGCAGACATACTCTGTCACCTTATCTTTGACAAAAAGGCCAAATATGTTCTCCACAGGAAAGACAACATTTTTTAGTAAATAGTGCTGGAAAAACTGGCTTTCTATCAGCAGAAAAATAAAGCTAGATCCAGGTCTATCATCATGCACCAAACCAAAGTCAAAATAGATCAAAGACTTAAACAGTAAAACAAAACATTAAATCTACTGGAAGAGAAAGTAGATAGAAATCTTGAAGACATAAGGGTAGGCAGAGTTTGTGAGCAAAACCCAAACTTCATGGAAAATAATTCAAAATATGAACAAGTGCGATCTCATCTTACTAAAAAGTTACCAAAAGAAATCACCAACTAAGTGAAAAGACAATCCACAGAGTGCGAAAACATTTCAGCTAACAGTCCATGAGACAAAGGACTTATATCTAGAGCATATAAAGCACTGAAAACAGTCAGACTCCCCAAACTTAAACAGCAATCCACTAATGGGCATCTGAGATACACACTTCTCCAATGAAAAACATATATAAATAGCAAATGAGCACTTGTAAACAATTTGACACTGGTCTTTCAAGAGATGTCTATTTAGATAACACCAGAAAAGGCTGGCCAAACAGCTCAGTGGATTAAAGCACTGGCTTAGGCACAGCACAGCAGCTGGGGCTCAATCCCCTGCATGCCAAGCTAGCCCTGCCCCTGGGGCACACTGAGATGGCCATTAAGACTGGCTGTGGTGCACCTGTAATCTCAGCACTGGGGAGGCTGAAAACAAGAGAATTACTACAAGTCCTACCTACAAGACCTGCAGACCTTGTAGACCCTCTCCTAAATAGAGAAAAACAAAACAAAACAAAGCAACAAAACCCACCAGGATTATACCTCAATCTAGTAAGAATGTCTAACATCAAGAAATCCTCCAATAACCAATACTGGGGAAGCTGTTGGGGAAAAGAAGCCTTTCTCCATTGTTGGTGAGAGTGTAGACTTTCACTGTGAAGATCAGTGTGAAGATTCTGCAGAAACGGGATTGGAGTTCCCATTTGATTCATCTATTCCCTATCTCCGCATTTTCCCAGAAGAGTTAAAAACTATCATACCACTACAGAATATGTGCACCCATATTTATATCAGTGCAATTTATAATTGACAAATCTTGGAAACAACCTAAAGGCCTGAGAAATGGGTAAAAATTATTTCTTTTTGTACAATGGAGTACTACTCAGCTACAGAGAAAGATAAGCGGGTTCCTTCTGTCTACACCCAAAGCAACATGGGTACTCGGGGACGCATGGCCTTAGCTCACTCACTATGCAAGATGCACAGATTCAGGATTTCCTTGGGAAATGTTCTTAGCATTTTTTTGAAAATAAAAATCCACTCTCCTTCCAAGCTAGTCAAAGTACAGCTCAAAACATCACTGAGCTTTATAGTCCATTAAAACTGAAGTGCAACTCATCTATTTGAACAAGAACGAGACCCGGAATATTCCTGGGAGACATATGAGAAGCCTCTTAGTTTGAGATATGTGATTTAACGTATCTTTCATTTCATTTCATTCAGTTACTGACTGTTTAGTCTTTTTTCAGTGCTGGGTATGGTAGAATGTATAAAATGTAAACTTCAACAAGGAGTTGATACCTGTAGCTCCAGAAGCTCCCCAAAGTGTGTAACGCTGCCCGGGAATCCGCAACCTCACCTCTCCCCACCTTGGCGGCCTCCTCTCCTCCCTCAGAGCCTAACGCCTACCAAGCGCTCTGCTGCTGGCCAGCTCTTGCTGTTTGTAAGCCAGGTACAGCGTTAGGCGCAGACTCGTAGGCCTCGGGGCCCACTGCAGCGCCGTGCCTTTGGTCCTGGGCTCTGACTGTCCGCAATCTCTCCGTGAGCCGCTCGAGTCGCGCGTTCCCTCACGCTGTCTGGCACTCGTGACTCTGCCCAGGGCCTCATCTCCATGTCCACAGGTGACTGGTGGGCCCCCGTTGGGCTGTGCCCGCTGGAACCAGGAGATGCTGGCGATGCTACTCCTGGAAGCCAGGGCAAGGCGCAGAGTCCGTTCCTGAGGCCCACTTGCTTTCCTTTCTTAATTTTTTTAAATTTTATGGGGAAAAGGTAAAAAATAAACTTCCTAACTGAATATTAGGAGAATAAGAATAGTTACTATTCTGCACGTGGTTATCTTTAAGGTAGTTACACAGCGGCCAAGCTGAGGGCAGAAGACAGTCTCTACTTACGTCCTCACAGGTGTTCCTTCCCAGTGGATTAAGAAACACCAACAGCGTGACTGACGTGAGCTTCTCCCGTTCCCTGCGGTCCTTTCTCCGTTCCCTCCCCGTCGCTCCTTTTCCTGTTGAACAATTTCTTCCCACTTCACAATACCTGTTGTACATTTTAGGCCTCATTTACACTCAGATTTTCACAACGGGGATACAATACGATGTTGTGAATGTCTGATTGATTTCACTTATGAGTATGGTCTCAAGTTATATCTATCTATAAAAGTCTCAGTTTATCCTATTTTATAGCTGAGTTTTACACCATTATATAAAAATTCCACATCTTGGGCTAGTGAGATAGTTCAGTGGGATAAGTGCTTGTCTGGCAAGTACAAGGTCCTAAGTTTGATCCTTGGTACCACCAGAAAAAGAAAAAAAAATCTCACATCTTTTTTTATCCATTCCTCAGTCAATGAGCATCTGAGTTGCTCCTAAGATTTGGCTATTACAAATTGTGCTGCTGTAAATATAGGTACACAGACGTCACTGTGGCATGACATTTATGATTCTTTAGGAAAGATACCCAGAAGGAGAACAGCGAGGTCAAATGGAGCTTGTAGTCCTAGTGTTCTGAGGAATCTCCACAAAAGTTGTACCGGTGTACACTGACACTAACAGTGGGGAAGGGCTCCTTTTGCCCCACAGCCCTGCCAGCTTTTGTCACCTGTTGACTTCTTGATGACAGCCATTCTCACAGGGGTCAGATGTAATCAGTGTTGCTTTAATTTGCATCTTTTGATCAGTGATGTTGAACATTTTCTCATTTATTTGCCATTTGTCTTTCTTCACCTGAGAAGTGTCTATTCCATTTGCTTTATTTTTTCTTTTTGTTATTATTTTATTTTTGAGACAAGGTCTCCCTGTGGTCCCATCCACCTCACCTCACAGAACCTTAGAGCTCAGAGAGCCCTGAGGGTGATGCCGGGCAGCAGGGCCCAAAGCATCAGGGGTCTCCTTCCCTCATTGCCCTGAGAAGCAATTATTCCAGTAACTGCGAGAGATGAGCTCAAGAAGAGACCTTGCCAGCAAATTCAGAGACGCTTCTGGAATGTTGTACTGGGGTGTGTTCTTAGCAAAAGGCAGACCATAATCATTTTATTTCTACGTGGAAATAATGTTGTACCGTGATGCTCTCACGGTTTTTCCGTTTGATTGCTTCTGCTTTCCTACCAAAGAGTGCTGTTGCCTGGCTTTAGCTCGCCTAGCCGGTGGAGCCAAATTCTGTCCATGCTAGCTGACTTCTCTATTGTGCATCTTTAAGTTAATTTACAAAATGCTTTACTTTAGGAAAAATGTATTTAAAAAACAATGCATTTGTTAAATTGAACTGCATTATTCAATTTGTGTTTTCACGGTGCTATTTGCTGGTTATAGATTTACTTTGTTAGTAAAAAGCCAAGTGAGAAACATTGAAAAATTCTAGAAAAATTATATAAACCATAAAATAATAGTATGTAGTCAATTTCAATATGTAGATGTTTGTTTAAATTACTTTTATGGCTACTTTACATAATACATTTTTTTTATACATAGCAAGCTAGGAAAATAGCTTTTACAATATTATAAAGAAAATGCATACTAGGATAATAAAAATTACAAAGAAAATCATCTTAAGTCGGTGTATATCCAAGCAATATATTTTTCATAAAATATTGCTTTGAAGTTTAGTGATACTGGCACCCTACAATTCACTGCTGTTTGGAGAAAAGCTATATAAAGAGAGAAATAAAATTCAATTTAACATTTACGGTGTTGTACTAGATTGGGCTTCTCTGTTTATTAGAATGATCTAAACAAGGCATCTGACTCCACGTCGGAGATTCAGCTGCTGCGTTCTGGAGTGGTCAGACCCGCTCTGCAGTGCTTTCAGGCTTCCGACTGACCAGCGGTTGTATCAGTCAGTGGTCAGGAGAGAAACAGACTTAGGGCAAGGTGCGCAAACATAAGGGCACATGGAGGTTCGCCGCGGCTGCTCCAGTCAGGTGTGTGGGAGTGTGTGCTGGGCAGGGACCCTCAGGCGCTGGCCTGGGCTCAGTGTGGTGTCCATACCGTCCCTGCCAGAGGCCAGCATCTGCGCTGGAGGTGGAAGGCTGCTGGCTGGAGGGCTGGAGACCGAGGTGCAGTGAACACCGGACTCCTGTAGGAGCAGAGCCGTCTTCACCGCTTCCCTTTTACGCCATTCAGGCGGCGCCCTGTGGCTGCTGTTACTCCCACGCAGTAGCCCCTCCTGCTACACCCTGAATCTTGCTGTTTCCATTTCGCTGGGTGGGTCTTACTCAACCTGGCCTATTAACTAGCACTGTGATTATTATGCTCACAGGCTATGCAATGTTTTATTTCTCCTACATCATTGAGTATAGACAACGGGTAGTTATCATAAACATTTTCAAGCTTTTAAAAATGCGCCACAGATGTTCTGTTTTCTAAATTCCATTTGCACCATCTTAAAGAGAATACAAGCAATCAGCTGAGCAGAGTAAATGACTGGGCTTTTCATCAACTCCTAGATACCAGTGTCCCGAGGCAACTGTGTCACAGTCTAAAGCAGTGGTTCTCAACCTTTCTAGTGCCGTGACCCTGCAGTACAGTTCCTCATGTTGTGGTGACCCCAAACCAAAAAATAATTTTGGTGGCTACTTCAAAACTGTAATTCCAAATAAGTAACATTTTCCGATAGCTTTAGTGGACCCCTGAGTTTTGGTCATTCAACCCCCGCTGGTGTCGCAACCCACATGTTGAGAAACGCTGGTCTAAAGGCTCATGAGGCCTTCATCAGCGGAGGAATACTTCCGGAGCATCTTTAGTATATATTCGCTCAGATGGCCATTTTTGGATTGGGTCTTTGAATTTGAAGGGCCTGATTTTTTGAAAATTGTTCGTATGTTCTAGACAGAAAGTCCTTGTTGGAGAGACTGCCAGTTGTAATGATTTCTAGTTTATCAGTAAACGCATTAACTTCAGGCCATACTCTTAAGTGAAATAAATCAGACCCGCATGGGCAAACGTCGTATCGTCTCCTTAGTGTCAGAACCTGAGAGAGGAAATGAAACCTGAAGGGTCAAATAGGTGCCAGGAGTAGAGAATGAACTTACTGAAAAGGAGCGAGTTCCTGAGGTGATGAGAAGGACAGGAAAGGGAGCCGGGGAAGGAGTTGTATCTACGTGTATGAGCAGGAAGCTTTGGACCACTGTACTGTGGATTTCTATGGGTTGATGGAAAGGAGATAACACTCCCTTTGTTTTGTCTCATTATTTCAATTGTCCTTTTTCTCTTATCAGTTTCTTATATTTTTCTTTCTTCCAATTTTGTATGCATACATCTGGTAATACAAATACTAGTTGGAAGACAACACTGTGCATTACAACAAACACTATGAAAGTCACATTACTTTCTTAAGTGAAACTCGGTACCACTTGCAAGTTTTCCATTTTAGTACTATTTTATACTCTCTTTAAAAAACAATAAAAATACAATTCAGACTGTAGAAGCGTTTGTTTCCAGAGTTTAAGAAAAAAGGATTTCTGACTATTTTCCCCAATGCTTCCACTGGAAGAGATTTTTCTGGTTTTTACTCTGCTTCTGGATTTCAGTTTGATAAATACTGTGTGATTTGCCTCGCCTTCCAAAACAACTCTGCATGTTTGTTTCCCCAAAGTTTAAATAGAATGGCTGTTCCATACTGAATGTCTCTGAGCTTCAAAAAAGATATCCTGGCTGGGAGTATAGAGCTTATGCCTGACATATTGAAAGAAAGAAAGAAAGAAAGAAAGAAAGAAAGAAAGAAAGATTAGTCCTAGTCTGGGATAAAGCTATGTACTTTTGTTACATAACTTAGACTACTTTAATACCTATTTGTCTTGGTGGATATATAATTAAATGATGTAAGAATTAGTGAATAACTAATGTGTGATAAACATAATCATAGGCTCTTGTTTTAGATATAAGACAAAAACATGTTATAAATTTATTTGAGAATATAAATTAAACTAGAACAAATATGAGGAAATTAACTTATTGTATCAACTCATATTTCAAACAAATACGAAAAATCTGTATTTATGAATGAGATTATCTTAAACAAATGATATCTTAGAAAAATGGTAAGCCAATTCCTTCACAATTATACTGATTATTTTGATAAATTTAAAACAGTATTTTAGGGTATTTATTTTGCTTATTAATGCAGTGAAATGCCAACACATTCATTTGACTCTGTTTAACTTTCCACAGGACTTTGGAGACGATGGGTCTTTGTACATTACCAAGGTCACCACCACTCACATGGGCAATTATACCTGCTATGCAGAGGGCTACGAAGGTGTTTACCAGACGCACATTTTCCAAGTGAATGGTAAGCGGTGGGGCATCGCTGCAATCTTCTCATTTTTCTTCTTAAAGTTTTGCTTTGCTTGATATCCAGAGAGCATAGCTTCCATATTTAAAGTTTGGTAAAACTTTTAACTTTGCTTTGGGGCTTATGCAAAAGCTTTTAAATAAAGAAGTGGCTGGGCATGGTGGCTCACGCCTGTAATCCCAGCACTTGGGAGGCTGAGGCAGGAGGATCGCTGCGAGTTCGAGACCAGCCTGGGCTACAAAAGTGAGCTCAAAGCCAGCCTGAAGTGCACAGTGAAACCCTGTCTCAAAAAGCCAAAAAAAAAAAAAAAGGGCCCAAGCAAATACACACTATGAATTACTAATGCTTTTGTTATTATAAAAGAATTAGACTAACTCATTTCAATTGGAAAACTATAGCAAATTTAAGTTACTTTTACAATATATCAACAAATATGCAAAATAGATTTTAGAAACTTCAAAAGCAATTTAAAAAACTTAATCAAATCATGTGCTTAGTTGGGTCTCATTAATGTTGTAGGCAATGCTTAATTATGTGCGGCAAAGTTTACACTGCTAGTGGTTTATTTAATGGCCATGGTGTTTGCTAAATACGCTGTCACTCCCACAGCAGTGTGATTTACCAGTGAGCACTGATGCAGTCCCACAAGTGATTGTGCCATGTCTGTCTGTCTGCTCTGGTCTGTGAGAAAGAGCCAGAAGTGTGCCCGGCATCCTGCAGAGAGTGAGGTTGCCAGGTGATTTTCAGGAAGAGGGAAGTGGCCGGTCATGAATTTGGAAAAGTGGTGCAGGATGAGATCACATGGTGCTCTGTGGATTTAGGTACATGTCTGCGTCTCGCTCAATGCAAAGCATTGACAGGGATCAGTATGTCAGAGAACACATTCTGATTGGTTTAAAATGAATGATTCACTTAAGAACTACATTAGTCTTCTGTTGAGAGAGTGGTTGCTGAAAATCTAGTGGCAGGGGTGGAGTGCTGTGGAAGTGCTCGAGCTCGGAATACAGCATGAAGTTATATCTGACATTCACTGAAAAATACCATGTGACTGCAAGAGGAATGAAATTTTCAAAAAATGAGCCTAAGGCATTTAAAGAGAGAAGTCAGTATGTGTTTGTATAATTCTCTGTGGTGAAACAGGAACAATTTGGAGACTGAGATTCATTTTATTGAGTTAATCTGTATGCAGTTATTGTTGGCAAAGTCCGAGGTCCAATTGTGTGAACACTCAAAGCTGAAATCCTGATGTGTACAGGTGGCCCTTACAGCCCTGCTCCGAGCTGGCTGCAGGCCTCTGAGGGAATCGGACAAGCAGACCCATGGCCAGAGGACTGAAGCTGGGGCCTAAATGAATAAATGACAAAGGAGGTCTGAGGGGTAAATTCTGTGCCCTGAACACTGATTAGGAAAATTTTATTAAAATATTAAGATATTAGAGATTCATGTTTATTCATGTTAACACTCAGCAGAAGCAGACCTGGCCCTGGCTTCCAGGGCAAAGCCTGGAGGTCCTCAGGCTGGGGTGAAGTCTTTGATGTCCACTTCCAGGGAAGTCAGGAAGTGGCAGCCAGGCTGTGTGGGCCCTGGTGCAAGCTGTTCTCCGTGGCCCGCTTGTTTGCAGCTGAACCTTTAAGGCCACTGTGGCTGTTGAGTCTGTGCTGGGGACGCTTTCTGTCTAGATAGAGACAAACTGTCAGAGGAATTATGATGGCGACTCTAGCCCTTTTCATTTTTGTTGATGACTGTTTACCAACTTCTGGCCTTGATAAGTCTTACGTCCTGCAGGCGTGTTTTCTTCTGATCATTAAAGAGTTTCTCTGGTAGAGTCTATTGCTGGTAATTATTTTCTCTTAACTCACACTCTGTCCTAGATTTATTTATTTATTTATTTATTTATTTATTTATTTATTTATTTATTTATTTGTGTCTTTTGAGACAGGGTCTCACTATGCAGTTCAGGCAGGGCTTGAGCTCACTTTTGTAGCCCAAGCTGGTCTTGAACTCACACCGATCCTCCTGCCTCAGCCTCGCAAGTGCTGGGATTACCAGTACTGGGTGCCACCCTGCCCGGCTCTGTGCTACTTTTTTTTTTTTTTTTTCTTTATCTCAGTATCTGATACTTTTTAAAAAGCCCATGGCTCATATCATTCGGAAGTTTTTAAAGCATGACTCTTGATTTTCCCCATGCTGAGTCCAGGGTCGGCTTTCTCCTGGCGAGGCGCACGCAGGTAGTGCATGGCTTTCCTCCTGCGCCGCGCTGCTCACTGTCTGTGCTCAGGCTCTGGCCTTTCTGGAGATGGAATATGGGATAATGACGTCTCCGGCGGACGTCCCCTCCCCCAGTGTCTCCATGTGCATGGCCTGAAAGGAATTCTGCATCAGCAGGGATTCCCTGAGCCAAATGGTAGCTCTTCTCCTTCACGGGGACCAAAGAGCTCTGCCACGGCCTCTGGCAGCGAGGCAGGCTAGTCTCCACTGAGCCCTTGGGCCCTGAATTCATTCCTCGTAGAGTTGGGCTTGGGAAGAAGAACAGCAGCAGCCGCAGCCCTGCTGGGAGAGAAAGCAGAGTGGGTGCAGTTTGAAAGCGTGAAATTTAGTGCATGGGTGCAAGTGCTGTGCTTTGTAGAATGACTGTATCTCGAGTATGAAGGAAAGCCATGCTTAACGGCACTTAAAGAGACAATGAACGGAGTGAAGAAATCCGTGGCTCTGGTGTCATCGCAGGTTCAGGAGAACCTAAGCAGGAAACGGCCCTAGCTCCCACGCCTGGCCGCCTGGTGGGGAAGACTAGAACACCCACAGGTGCGGTCACTCACGCTGGTAGAAATCCAGGACGGAGAAAAGCAGAAGATACAGGAGGAAACGGGTGACTGCAATCGTAGAACACTTAAATTAACAAGTGGGCGTGCCTTCACACGCAAATGGCGCAGTGGGTCTTCAGGGGATGAACGCGGGGCCCGACAGCAAAAGCAGAGGAGAGACCAGGAAGACACCGCAAGCCGGGAGTGGGCGCAGTCTCTGGCAGCGCTTGCCGATGGAGAAGAGTTTGTGAGAAGGAAGCGCTCTGAGAATTCTCACAGAGCAAGAGGTCCATGAGAGCTGCGGCGCGTCCGTGGCACGAGGACGCGAGATGAGCTGCCGCGGAGGCGGTGGGCGTCGTTGTGACTGCGAAGTGGCAGGCAGACCGGAAGGTCTGGGTCTAGCAAACAGTCTATACCTCTTTCCTGCGTATATACAGAGCTCAACGTCACTTGGCAAGGCCGGGAAGCATGGTGCAGAATTCTACTGAAGCACCAATTCATCCATCACAGATCCAAATTTATTGTGTTACACTGGTATCAACAAAGGGAATACAGCGATTGCATGTCGAGGATCCCTCGCGGCATGTAAGCCTACTTGCGGAAACCAGGCCACAAAGTAGAGAAGATGAATTCTGAGGCAGTTATCTTTCAACTCCCATCCAGAGATCCAAAGCAGTGGGAGTTCAAGATAAGAAAATGTTTTCCTTACACGTCAAATGGTTGTTGTGATATAGGGGAAACAGAACTCCCAATCTGCCAGAGGTCAGATATGCCAGGTTCTTGTCCCCTGAAATGAATGGATGAGTTCTAAAGGACAAAGGCGGTTAAGGTAAGGTTTGTTGGTGAACAGGAATAGCTTCTGAGGGGCAGGAGGGGTCTGGGAGGTGACTGCCACCGAAGCCCTTTGTCAGGTGTAATTCATACAGCACAGTCAGAAGGCAGACACAATGCGGATCCAACTAGAACCAGCCGCAGGACCGCAGGACGTGTGGTGCAGCAGCGCAGCGGGGCGTGTAGCAAGAGCACGGAAAGAACACGGGTGTGGTCAGAAGGGCTGAGGCTGGAGGCTCTGGTCCCTCACCCGAGTGGCTGCTGTCCACCTGGGCTTCGCTGGACAGGTGACGCCAGCGGTAGGACACGCTCAAGCCGCTGCTGGTGGACACTGGGGAGGCCTGCGGGCATGTGCCGACACCTTCCCCTGAGGGCTCCGCTGCTCCAGCTGCGGGTCAGCGGCAGCTCGGGTGCCCTTGACGTTTCCCCGTTCTGACCGCGTATTAGCATACGTCCAGCTCAGCCGCCTTAAGTAGCTGAGTGCGACAACTGCACACAGCTCAGCTAGCATGCGCCCCTGGGGCGATCTGTTCTGGGGTTCTACACTTCACGGTGTCCGATGCATGCGGAGGATTTCACAGCAGACAAGGAAGGAGGAGAAGGAGGAAAAGGGCAACTAAGAGAGCTTTAAAAATCACCAAGAATATGCAAGCAGGCTCAGGGGCGAGTGTTCGATCCCCGGGCCTGCCATGCAAGTCGCACTCCCTGGGCACCCTGGGACAGCCATGCAGACTGGATGGTGGCATACCTGTAATCTCAGCTCGTGGGAGGCTGTAAACAGGCGTACCACTATGAGTCCAATGTAATAGTGAGACCCTGTCCATCCTGGGGACCTTTCACTAAATACAAAAAAAGTAATAATAATAATTTTAAAAAAGGATAATCTATAAAAAAAATCACCAAGAATAATGTCCACTGACCCAACCTGAATGCCAGACAGCCTGAGGTAGAAAGCCTGAATGTAATATGAGAGAGACAGAGCAACAGACTCTGTCTGTTGCTCTCTGCTGCCCTGGTTGCTCAGTTGCCTCTGTCACCATTTGCTGCTGTCCCACCACCATGAACTGGATGCTCTCTGCCCTGTTCCACTCAGCCTTGAAGCCAGCCAAATATGGACTGAAACCCCAGTAACTGTGAACTGAATAAACCTTTCCTTCCTTCACTCTGAGTGGTGAGTGTTTGTCCTAGCAATGAGAGGGCAGTAACTAAGACACCACAGTACTAAATCTACAGTGTCAATACCAGGTTGATTTGAAATTTCCTCTCCCAGATTAATTAGTACACTAGCATTCATCTCAATTTCCCCCAAGTCTCAGGAGACAGGTAGAATGTAAACAAATTTTCTGGCAAAGCATAATACACATAGACTCAAACCAAAAAATAAATGGAAAATTTAATCAAAATTTACTTTTCCTGAGCTCGGTCTTTGCCATTTACATGTATATCAGCATGCTGATCTGAGCTCTGGAGAGAATCACTCATCAAGATAGGCCTGCAGCCTTTTCTAGGTTTTCCTAGTCCGCATCTCTAGCCCACTCCAAATTTCTTCTGTAAGGCAGTTGTGAGAACTTCTGAACAATATGATCAGGAAAAATTATAGCAGCAACCCCACTCCTGGCACCAAAGTCTGTCTTAGCAGCTTTCTTTGTTGCTGAGATACAATTTCAAATAGCTACATCTTAAATGAGTAAAAGTTTATTTTGGCTCAGTCTCACCAGGTTCATTCCATGGTGTACAGTCCCTTAGACAAGGAAGCATGGCAGAGAGGCCTGCTGAGCATTAAAGCTGCTTATATCACAGCAGCCAAGATGTAGAGAAGGAAAGGAGGAGCAGGGGAATGACATATAGCACCCCAGCTACTTGCCTGTGCTCACCCCGCTTCCTAACATCAGATCAGTTGTAGTGCCCTGATTCCATCTCTCCTCCCTCTCTTCCCCTGTCTCATTCTCCATCTCGTTCCTCTCTCTCATTTATTTTAAGCACCTAAAAATACCTTTTTGTTGTTGTTGTTGAACTGGGGGTTGAACTCAGGCCCTTGCACTTGCCAAGCAAGCACTTATTCCACTGAGCTATCTGGAGCTAGCCCCACCTAGAAATAGCTTTGTATGTAGCTAATGACTCCATAAATGTGGCCTAAACCCAGATACGTAAGGAAATGGTAGATGTTCCTCATTCATTTCAGGTCATGAATACCCATGTAGAATCTATGTTGTCTGCCTTGAGATTTTCTACTCTGCCATGTTGTCAGATCACTGGCCTATACGAAGGCTTTCATTAGCAAGATGACTATTACATATCCTAAACTTCTAGTCACACCTTCCTTAAAAGAATTTGTCTCTCCAGTTACCACTCTGAAGAGTGGGTGTGTGTGGTGGGAGGTTTGTTGGACTGTACGATTTAAATCTCCATTTCAAACCTGGTATCAGTCTTCCACTATTTTCTCTTTATTCCTACTAATCATGTTCTGATTTTTTTTTTTTTTTGTCTTTTTGAGACAGGGTCTCACTGTGCAGTTCAGGCTGGCCTTGAGCTCACTTTTGTAGCCCAGGCTGGTCTCGAACCCACACCGATCCTCCTGCCTCAGCCTCCGGAGTGCTGGGATTACAGGTGCGCACCACCACACCCGGCTCACGTTCTGATTTTTAAACAATGAGCATATTTTCAAGCCCCCTTCACCTCCTGCTTGATATCCTAAGCTAATGCAATACTTGAAGACAGAATCAAATTTTCATTTCTGTTTTGGGCTTTATTTCATTTTATTGTTCTAGACTTTTAGTTTGCAATACTTTCACTGAGTTCTCCATGAAAGCTTGGAAACTTTTAACCTAAAACAGCATTTTTTAAAATAGCGAAACAGGTTGGGGTCATGGCTTTGCTATCCTGACACGTCTTCAGTGGCTGCCTTCACAATTTTCACACATTCTTATGTGCTTCTGCAGGTGCCTGGATCCTGGGTACAATGGAATTTTTAGGACAGCCATGGTTTTGTAATTTGTATTTGCTCATGTAAAACACATAATCTTTCCTTGGCTGAAGACATCTATGAAATTTAAAGCCAGGATAAAAATTTTCAGAGAGGACAGAACCTGAATACCTGTCACTGCACAAGAGGTGGCAGGTGCTGTATGTAGGGCCCCTGAAAGCTGTGCATGCGGCTCTTACATAAGGCAACCCCGTGGGAGCCCTTTGTAAGACACATTGTGGGCAGTTATTTTAGTTCTGCCTACCTGCATCTGATGCTAATAATTTAAAGCAGTAACTTATACTTTGTGTTTTCTGGGTCTAATGGAAATGAGCTGCAGGTGCATTAGGAAAACAAAGACAAAATGCAAAACAAATAGCAGCCAGCCTGTGGATGTCGCTGGGAAATATAACAAAAGTTACTGCTATGCAAAATGTCTATTTCAGCCTTTTCTTTGACTAAACTACAGAACATACTGCACGTGTGTCATTCAGTAGTGAACAGTGCCATGCTCGTGTGAGCTGGGCTGGCTTCTAAGCTCTGCCCACATCAATGTCTAGTCCGTGATGTGGAGGCTTAGCCCCTGGGGTGGCATCTTAGGAGCATGTGCCCTCTGGTGAGGTTGCAGCATGCAGAAGCTAATGGTCCTCGCTGTAGAAAGATCAGCTTCAGGACACACACTGCCAGGGGTGTCACTCACTGGAGCCTGTAGTCGGCTGTGATTTCTCCCAGTTATGGTTTCAGCTGCACTTGACTGGTGATCAATTTCTCAGGCTTTAGGATATCACTTAAGCACAGATCGCTTTTCCCTCCTAATTTCATCTTCAGAATCAGCTAAGGAAAGGGCACAGAAATGAGTCAGCTATAACAAAATTTTTATTTGCATTATAGATAAACATTTAAGTGCTATGAAAATATACAGAGCCATACAGTCCCTGGGCGTCCACAGCGCTCAGTAGAGAGGCGATGCCAGCTGTTCACCTTCCACCACCAACAGCGGAACAGAGTGCATCGTATGTACCTTAATCGGAAGATGAGCTGAAAATTCTGCCTTTCTCCAGACACAGGAAGCAGTTGGCATCCTCCTTGCTGTAATCAGTGACAGCACAGGAGAGGGTGAGCACGCCAGTGGGTGAGAGAGGTGTGCGGTCTCGCGGTGAGAAGCAAATGTCCCAGGTAGAGGACCTGCTCTCAGGTTGTGTTACTTTCAACTGGCCAAGAATGTTTAAGTTCAAATTCATTCAGCCAGAATTTTTTAGCATGGATGAGTGCTGATTTCTTTTTAGATATTTGATAGGACAAAATTATTTTCTTCATAACATTATATCTGATTCTATTTACACATTTATATTTAAATTAGCATGGCACAGTTTACTGGATGAGTTTACAGTAGTACACAGGAAAAATGCTTCCCAGATTACTTCTGCGTACATATGTACTAAATATGTTACAGAACAGTTAGGAGGCGGCCAGCACTTAAAGAACAGCATAACAACTAATTAATGTAATGATGCTTGTATAGCAAGTTGTCAAAAGAAGGTTAATGTGATAATGAGGCTTACTTGATCTTAAAGATTTAACAGGAGGGTGCTTTCAAGATAGCTAAATTAGATTTTAAGCATCTTTTTCTTTTGCATGTGTACTTGTTATTACACATGTACTAAAAATAATTTTTATTTAAATTAATGATTTTGTCTTAAATATTCCCCTATGTTGTTTTGCTATTATTTGTGGTACCATTTGCTTGAATGTTTCAATTGATGTACATAATTTGTGATTGTGTCTTCCATACTGTATTTGAATTTTAATTCAAAATAGTACAATGATTTATTGATTTATTTATTTATTTAGTCTTTTTGAGGCAGGGTCTCACTCTGCAGCTCAGGCTGGCCTTGAGCTCACTTTCTGTAGCCCAGGCTGGTCTAGAACTTGCACCAGTCCTCCTGCCTCAGCCTCCCGAGTGCTGGGACTATAGGTGTGCACCACCACAGCCCAGCAACAACTTTAAATCTTTGATGTTTGAAACCAAGCCATAGTGTGATTCAGGTAATTATCACAATTTATAGCTATAATCATCTAACTAATCTTTATGTCATTAGCTTATTTCACTGTACTCTGTATCAGTATATTTGATTTCTTTCTTTGATCACTATGTCATTTTTAAACTTGAAGAGATGGAGAGAATGTTTTAGAAATAAATGCAGTAATAAAAGAAAGCATCATTATAGAAATCCAGCCAGTAACTCTTGACGCAGTGGTAATGCTGCCACTTATGTTTGGAAGAATGTGAAACACACCTTTGCATTCAATGTAGATGCTTCATGAGTGGCTCAAGTTAGTATTTTTTAAAAATTATCTTTCACTTCTAAGAAATACTACTATTAGTGTTGGCCAGATAGCTCAGCAGAGCTCTGCTGAGGCAGAGCACAGCAGCCAGGGCTTGTTCCATGTTATGCTGTGTCAGCCTCACCCCCAGGGCCTGCTGAGAGGGCAACTGAGACTGGGCACAGTGGCACACGCACCTGCAATCCCAGTGCTTGGGAAGCTGGAAACAGGAGGATCACTATGAGTCTGGTCTATGTAGTGAGACCCTGTGGACCCTGTAGACCCTGACCCTCTACTTGGTCAGTCTTACCGCTCCTTGCGTTCCACCTCTCAGGCTCTGGGATTTCCACAGCAGTTCTCTCTGGTAGCAGTACAGTCTCAAGGTCACTGACCCGAGCCTGGGGACTGCTTCTTTTTCTCTCCTACTCTACCGAAGTCTGTTCTTTTTCTGCTGGAAGATGCCAATGAGCGCTACAGTCCGTAGCAACCTCCCCCACTGCCAACATCTTTCATTACTGTTTTTTTTTTCTCCACTTGAGTAAGGAACTTGATATTTACTGCACCTTTCCTTCACTCTAGGTTGTTAAGGGATACATAAATATGGAATTACATATGCAGTGACGAGAGCCTTTTCTCCTAAGTTGTTTTCTATTTTACATTTAATTTGTGTTTTGCAAATAGTAATTAGTGAGCAAATCCTTCATGCATTTACTGAAGAGACAGAGTTTCTGTACAATAAAGTAAATACTCAACATAGGGGCTTGTAGACAGACTGAACCAACAGTCTGGGTCCCAGACTGTGTTAGTCTCTTAGGGATGGATTAGTACTTAAGCCAGTCTTACAACAGGCTAGTTTGTCCATCCATGTTCTGATGGAATAGGTGAGAATATGGCTCTGACCCTAGAGGAGCTTAAGAGGAAACGAGTCTGTCCAGAAAGCTCAGTGCCAATTTTGTGTCTTCTTAATTTTTCTGTTAAAACAACAATTAATCAGTGTAATTATGTGAGAATTGAGAAATCTCAACACATCATTTGTTGAATTTATTGTTTCTTGAGATTGTATTAAGTGTAAGAGTGTTTAAATTTAGTACAGTATTTATATAAACTTATTTCTAATGGTTTAATGTCAAGAACTCTAGATGATGAGGTGCAAAAATCTTGCTGCTCTTACATTACCTTATGATGGAAACAGTAATGAAATGATGACATCGGTAGGCAAGGTATGCCAAAGCAAAAAAGGAATCAGTGTGGAAGAGAGGGCGCACCTGGTTTTCCTGATATTAAGGAGGCTCGAGCAACTGTTACGGAGTCTTTGTGCTGACTCCACATTTTCAGCTAGTGTACCTTAGCTTAAACACTTTGCAGAGGGACAGTGTAAGGTTGCTTATGCCACGTCATCTGTGACAGTGGTGTGGAGCGGGCTTCCCCACAACATACAGACAGCTGTCACTATCACTGAGTGACACAGTGATTAACAGTGGAAAACAGGGTCAAGCACCTGCAGTGCAGACGCCTGGAATTCAAAACACTGCGAAGTTTGAACTTTGGGAGTACAAAGAGGATGCAGCTGCTGAGGTGCTGAGCACAGCCCGGTGTAGCCAGAGTCCCAGAGTAGAGTTCCTGCCCAGTGTGAGTAGGATGTGCACTATGGGAGTGAGTCTTCTGCTCAGACTCGGGACCCTTCCTCGAGGGACGTCATTACATGTGCAAGGTGCCTATTGCAAGTGCAACAGAAATGAGCTGGAACCAGAAACACTGCCGGTACAAGCCGTTGGATAAGGGCTATCAATCTGGGTATCGTTTATAAATACCAGTCTTACATATCAAATACCTGTCACTATAAAGGCAGAGTTTATGCTATTGGAGTATAGGGCTCTTCTGTAACTCTTTTTTTTTTTTTTTTAATTTAAGAACATTAACTCTTTTAAAATAAGCAAGCAAAATAACCAGTGAGAGTAGCATTCTTAAAAACCATAATCCCCGCAGAAATAGTCTAACAAAATTGTCTATAATAATAATAATAATAATAATAATAATTTTAATAATAATAATTGCCTTAGAAATTGTGTTGGTGTATTTGAAATAATTCAGATGTATTTTATGCTACTTAACAACTTGGTATTAGAATAAAATATGTAAATATCACTTTTGAAAGTGAATACTTCAAAATATCATAAACTATTTTAAAGAAATGTGAATTGTTTAATGAAACATAGATTTCATAAAAATAAATTACGTAAAATAAAGTTAATAATGCATTTAATTAGATTATATAATTTATTGATTGATATATTTGACAAACATGTTATGTTTTAAGAAAAAAATGGTAGATAGTATTGGCATCTATTGATAAAACTTGAAATGGCAGGTTCTACCTGAAGAATAACGAATCAAGTGGAGCCCACCCAACCTAGATGCACTGAAGACGGTGATGCTGGAGGTGGGCTCTGCTGGCCGGCCACACAGTGAGGCGGCGAAGCCATCACCGTCATCTTCCAGGTTCTCTTTGCCCAGAGGTTGGGTCTCGTTTACTTTTCCTTTCCTGAGCCATCATTTATAGCTAATGAGGCCCATCCTCATAAACTACAGTTAGAATCTGTTATGGTTTATGTCTGTTTGTCCCCCTAAAGCCTCCTGAGTCAGGAGGCAGGGACTTCTAGAGTTTGAGACTTGACCAATGATCCCTGGGATTATGGATTTTAGTACTGATGAGATTAGGGGTCTAAGTACTTCCGGGATTATGAGTTTAGCTTAAGGTGGAGGCTGAGGTGAGAGCCTCAATGGAATATAAAGAAAGACAGAGAGACAGACTAGAGCTGTTGCTGTTGATCTGTTGCCCTGTTTGGTTGGCTACCTCTGCCACCATTTTGTTGCTGTTCGACTGCCATGAACTGGATGCTCTCTGCTCTGTTCCACTCAGCCTTGGGCCAGCCAAATATGGACTGAAACCTCCAAACTGTGAGCTATATAAACCTTTCCTTCCTTCATTTTGAGTGTCGGGTCTTTCTTCCAGCAACGAGCAAAAAGTAACTAATACAGAATTTGTTACCAGAGAAGTGGGGTCATTGCTGTGACTAACCGGACCATGTGGATTGTAAACTTTTGGGAATGGCTCACGGGAAGAGATAGGAAAAGTTCAGAGATATCGGCTAAAAACAAAGCACTAGAACAGCTTCGGCTATTCAGCTTGGGAGATTCTGGTCAGAGCTTAGACCAGAAGACTGACAGAAGTCCTAGCTCTGAAGACCAGGCTGAGGAGGTTTCTGCTGGGAAAAAGGACAGCATTGGTCAATGGTCTCCAGATGATTTGTGCTATGGATGGGCTGAAAGTCTTTCAGAATTTTGCTCGTGCCCAGAGACTTTGTCTAAGACTGAGATTAAGCATGGCGGACTGATTAATTTTTCAAGAGACATTTCAAAGCAACAAACTATTGGAGCAGTGGCGTGGTTGTTATTGGTTGCTTTTATCCAGATTTATATTGAAAATCACGAGCAAAAAGCCAAGAAGGATGATTTAAAAGCTGAGTTTGGCCAGAAAGGAAGCACCAGGAAAGCTGTGGACTGCAAAGATGGAGCTACAAGGATCTACATTGCTGGGAAGGAACCAGAGAATCAAAAGGACGGCCTGAGGGCATCACAAGAGCTGGCAGCTCTCCGCCCTTTGCAGCCCCAGAATTGCAAAGAACAGAGAATATGCCTTGAGAAGAAAGCCGCAGAGACCCAAGTACCAGAATGGCGGTAGCAGCCAAACCAGGTTCCAAAATGGCGCCCACATGGAGAATGTGTTTTGTGGAATCAGGGTCAGAGTGCTCAGCAATCTAGGCCTTTGACCCCTACAGCCAAGAGAGAAGGAAGCTCTGCTACTGCTCCAGCTGGCAGCAACCCTTGGCATATGCAGAATGTGGGTATTCTGAGGTCAAGAAGGCTTCCACCTCGATTTCAGAGGAAGGCCTAGGAGGCCAGGCGGTGTGCCCCTGAGAGGGCAGTGTGTGAAGTTGTGTGTGAGAAGCCTGTTCAGTGGAAACCCCAGAAGTTTGGAAAATCCAGGGACGTGGATTGTGCTAAGAGGGAGCAAAGCTGGCCTGAGAGAGAAGCCATGGGAATTACCACCAAGAGTGCTGTAGGAGCGGAGTTGCATGATGCTCACAACTCAGTGCAGACTGCTTCGGATTCTCCAGTTGGAACTATGGGATTTAATGTTTACCCTGCTGGATTCTGGACATGTGTTGGTCCCAGTGTTTTGTATTACCCTGCTGTTTGCAACTTTCAGAATTGTAATGTTTATCTTATGCCTTTGAATGTTGGCTATGTTTAATTCTTCTATTGTACAGGGGCTCACAGTTGCAAATTTGCCTTGGATATTGAAGGAGACTTGGGATTTGGACTTTAGGGCAATGCTGAAACTGTTGGGACTTTGGTAATTCTTCCAGATGGACTAAAATGTCTTTTGTAAAAAGAGATATGTATGAGACTTTGGGGGTCCAGGGGTGGAATGTTATGGTTTATGTTTAGTTGTCCCCCCAAAGCCTCATGAGTCAGGAGAGTGGGGACTACTAGTGTTTGAGACCTGAACCATGATCCCTGGGATTATGGGCTTTAGTACTGATGGGATTATCGGTCTGAGTAAGGCTGAGATTAGGGCTGTGGTCTAGGGTGGATATCCTAAGGCATAAAGCCTGAATGTAATATAAAGAGAGACAGAGAGACAGATTCAAGCTGTTGCTGTTGCTCTGCTGCCCTGTTTGGTTGGATGCCTCTGTCACCATTTTGTTGCTGTTCCGCCGCCATGAACTGGATGCTCTCTGTCCTGCTCCACTCAGCCTTGGGCCAGCTGAATATGGACTGAAACCTCCAGTAACTGTGAGCTAATAAACCTTTCCTTCCTTC
The DNA here is from genome assembly GCA_004027025.1 of Myocastor coypus. Classification (NCBI taxonomy): domain Eukaryota; kingdom Metazoa; phylum Chordata; class Mammalia; order Rodentia; family Myocastoridae; genus Myocastor; species Myocastor coypus. The sequence goes on from PVJA010001174.1 coordinate 99,205, forward strand.
ATTTTGAGAGTATTTGTCCCAGCAACTAGTAAAAAAGTAACTAAGACAGAACCGTATATGGCCTGCTCAGCCTGCCCTGGGGGTGGGGCTGGCGTAGCATGTGATGCCAGGGATCGAACCTCGGTCCCTGAGGTTGCCTAGGCTTTCCTAAGAAGGAGCTTTAGACCAATGAGCCATCTCACTGGCCCAACAGTTAGAATCTCATCCACACACAATCATCATCACTATCAAAGTCTATGCCTCCGCTTCCCCAGAAAGTCCTTGAGCAGCCGCAAATCTCTGGCGTCCCGCTCCCACCCCAGCCCCCGCCATAGTCACCTGCTACCTCTGCTCCCTGCTTTGCACTGCCTCACTTTCCATCCCTTTTCCGGTAAGGATGGGAGCTAGGCGTCCCTCCTGCGCGGGCCGGTGGGAGGTGGCTGGCTCTCGGGAGGGTGGTGCTCAGCACCAGAGAGTCTAGAGTCAGGTGTGCAGGGCAGTGGAGGCGGCTGGCGTGCAGCACGTCTCAGCTCCCCGGTCCCTCCCTGCTTCCTGTCTGCCTGCCCTGGGCTGTTTCTTGGCCACTATGCCCCACCCAACGCTGTCCTGCCTGGGAGCCACCTGACTGTGGACTGAGTACTGTACAAACAGTGGGCCGAATGCACCTCTCCTTGCAGGTATGGGTGTGAGATGCAGCTTCTCAGAGGTGGAGAACGTAACTGAGAAGCTTCGTTTCTTGACTGCCTGCCCCATGAATGCCAAAGGCCAGATACTCAGACCGAAGGACAGAACACACACTGAGGCAACTTTTATAGTTTTTATAATTGCGTGGAATAAGAAAAGCTCTCATGAAATCTCTGTGACAAAATTATATATGTATACATATACTCATAACTATACTATAGTACATTTATACATGTATTTTTGTATAATTTTACATATATATAATATAGATGTTCCTCCACTTATAATACCTCTAGGCTGTGATAATTCCACTGTAAACTGAAATATCATAAGTCAAAAATGCATTGAATCCACCTAACCTAGAAATCGCTCAGGGAGCCGCCCCCTGCGGGCAACCTCGAGTGTTCACTAGCCAGCGTGGCTGCCTGGCTTCTGACACCCTGTGTTCTCTACAGCAGCCTAGAGGAAAGGACCCGGGCCATCAAAGGGCTAAGTTATCCCCACACACACATACAGGTGAAACGTTTCAAGTCAGATTATCATGAATTGGGGGGGTTATCCGCAGACACACACGCGCGAATGCGTGTGTGTGTGTGTGTGTGTGTGTGTGTGTGTGTGTGATATGTTACCTCACTAACGCTTGCTATTGCCTTCCTGGAAAAGGGAGAACAGCTAGAAATTGGGACGTGGTAACCAACAGAAGGGGATCTTTTCAGAGGCTGCATTTGTTATGGTTTGAGCTTGCAGCCCTGGGAATGCATGGTCTCTTCAATAATAATATTAAAAGAGACAAGTTAAAAAAGAAATGTGAGAGAAGGTGTAAAGGATTAGAGGATTAAGAAAGAATAAAAGAATGGAGAGAAGACAAGAAGGGAACAGTGGCAGCCAGGAGGAAAGAGGGAACCCGAGAAGGCGGGGTGGCAGGAGAAGGGGGTGTCCCGGAAGAGGCGTCCCGCAGAGGAGAATCGCCATGGCCGGTAGTGATGAGGCGCCGCGTGCACCAATGCGGAGAGGCAGCGCCGCGTGCGCGGGCAGTGAAGGGCATCATGTGTAAATAAAATGCGGGGTTATGTATTCTGAGCAGGGGAATATAACGAAGGGGTGTGAGTAGATCACTGAACATCACACTTTAAATTTTATGATGATTGTGATAGTACTGTGGAGAATAAATCTGTGAAGAAGAGCAGCTAACAGACCGAGGTCCTAAACTTATAGTAGAAAAATGGTACTGAGAGAAATTAACAATAAATAAGTGGTCCTGAGTTCATGAAGGTGGATCTGGAGAAGGATTGCTGGTAAACCCGAGAGAAAAGCCGAGGAGGACTCACCCAAGATGCTAGGCCTCTTAGACTTGCTTAACCTCGGACCTCACGTATTCTTCAGGTGCCTAAAACAGATGCCGTGTGGATCTTGCGAAGGTCCACTGAGCACTAGCGACGTTTTCATCTCTCTTGCCTGTAGGGTTCAAGCGCTCGGGTTGCTCAGCACTCTGACCCTCGTTCTGCAGAACCATTTCTCTATAGTGCTGTGCTGCCACTCTGGAACCTTGTGGGGCCTCTGCTGCCATTCGGGAGCACGATGCTCTGTGGCCTTCTCCTCAAAGCAAGGTCTCTCACTTTTGCAAAGGGTAGAGGTTTGCTGCTTCTTGTGGTGTCCTCAGGCTATCTTTTCCATTCTCCTGTTTCTTCTCAGCAACTGAGATCTCCTCAGCTCTGTCTTTGTAATCCGCAGCTCACTGGAGTTTCCTTTCTGGCCAAATTCACAACCGTTTAAATCATCCTGCTGGGCTTCTGTTCTTGATTTACAACACAAATCTAACTAAAAGCTCCCAACAGTAGCCATGGCACTGCCTCAACATAGACGGCCCTAGGACCAGTGGTATAGCTCAGCAGATTAAGCGCTTGCTCGGGGAAGCACGGGGTCTGGGCATGGTGGGCGAAATTGTAATCCCAGTACTTGGGAGGTACAATCAGGAGGATCACTACCAGAGGATCACTACCTACAAAAAAATAAAGACAGAAAAAAATCATTTTTTAAAGAAATTTTTAATCTTTTTTTTTTTATTTGTGTATTTGGCATAGGATAGTCTCACTATGCAGCTCAGCCAGCATGACATGTGGTACCCGGGATTGAACCTAGATCACTGTGCTTGCCAGGCAGGTGTTTAGACCGCTGAGCCAGCTCCCTTGCCCCCCCCCCCAAAAAAAATCATTAGACTGCCTTGAAATTCTTTTTTGCCAGATTAATCAGTCTACCAGTCTACCACCTTTAATCTTTATTTTATGCAAAGTCTCAAGTCCCAAGAAAAATTCAGACAAACTTTCTGCCAAGCCATAGCACACACCGTTTGGAGTCTAATAAACATGTAGTTCTTCTCTCCAGCAGAAACCTCCTAAGCTTGGTTTTTACCAGCAGGATTTCCATCAGCCTTCTGGTCTTGCAAGATCTGAGGAGAACCTCCCATAAAGAACAGGCTAAGTCATCCAGCTCTAATCTTTTAGGCAACATCTCCAGATTGTTCCAAAGTCTTCCCACAAGACATTTCCAAAAGCTCTTCAACTACATGGTCAGGTGTAGTCATAGCAATTGTCCCTGCTCTTCTGTTACTGATTTTGTCTTGGTTCTGGGTTTTTGTAATGTGTGTTCTACTTTTACAATGCAGGAGGCATTTTACAAGATTATTTTATAATCACCCAAACAATCGTATATAAAGTGCAAAAAATCTGTCACAATTCCATAAAGACCAAACAATCCAGCTGAGGGCCTAGGTCCTGGATACCCTGTATGAATCAAGCTGAAAACTTAGAGCACATTATAAAGTCTCTCACAAGTCCAGTTCGAGATGTAGAGTCCACAGCAGTATCTCATACAGGCTCGTTTCATGGATTTGCTTTGGAGAGGTTCAATGGTCAGTGGTGGAAGCTAGAAAAATCTGAGCCAGCAGCATGAAGGATCTGTGCTAGCAGGCTGAGGGGTCTGAACTGGAGCCAGGAAGCTATGCTCAACAACCAAATACCTCCAAAAGTACCACAACCATCCTTAGCAACGGTGAGGTCCTGAGCTCCTCCAGTGATGAGCAAAGCCGAGCTCCCATCAGTAAAGCCAATGCGATGAGCTTCTCCAGGAGGCTGGGCTGTGTACCATCTTCCCCTCTGAAGCCAGGAAGCCATGCTCAAGATAAGGGCCACAGCTTCACCAAAATGAACCGTAGCCATTCTCAATGGCAGTGACGTCCCAAGCTCCTCCCGTAAGAACACGCCAGTTCATCAAGAATGCCAGCATAACGAGGTCCCCTCCCCAGGATAGCCCAAGAGAGCCACCAGCTCCAGCAGCCCCAACATCTGCTCCAAACAACTTCCCCGACAGTTTCTCACCAGCTACTCCAGGTCTGCCTCTTATGGTACTGGCAAGGACCAGAGCTGGGACTCCCACACCCAGCGACCTGCTAGTCCGATTCAGCTGGGTGTTAAACCAGTTAACAATACATTAAAGAATATAATTATAGATTGAATCTAAAACTTTAGATTTTTATTCATTATTCAAATTAATTTACAGTATAATTCTGAGGAGAAAATTATTTATCATAGAAGTCTTCATTGCTTGGCTCTGCTGCAAAAGTCTCTGTCACTTCACAGGCCAGTGCCTTACCAGGGCCTCATTTTTCATCCCTGCAGGTGGTATTGAAAATACCAGAGCATGTTGTCTCATTGTAATGCGCGTTTAACTAATGAGGAAACAGTACCTGAAGGAGCTGGCATGGGTCTCTTCCAATTATTTGAGTAGGCCTCCCCAGTCCTGACTTGAAACTGGCCTCTGGAGGAGGCCTGTCTGCCGAGGTATTTTATGTATCATACCCTTAAATATTCTTAAATTCCTTCTCTTTCTCAAAAAATGCAGGAAGGAGATATGGCCAACAAGGGAACTAGCTGCAACAAAAGTGGCAACCAGCGCCTTCCAGAATCCCATCTGTTACAGATTTTAACATAATATTGAATGATATACAAGGTATCAGAATAGGCAGTGAGTGTTGAAATGTAATAAAAGTTACAGTAAAAACACACTGCTATTAATCTTTCCCCCCCTTGTGTCAAAACTACACATCCCATCGCTGTCACCACACTCTGAATCACTTCTGAAGCTGGGGTTTTCAGTGTTTCCATGTAGCGTGATCAGAGATACAGAGAGCACAGTGCTGAGCGTGTCCAATGGAAGGCCAGCCCTGGGAAAACGTCGTGGCGTCCTCGTCCTCCTCCCTCGCTGGACCTGGCATGCTGTGACTTCCGGTTGTTCCCTAAAGTCAGAATGACCCAAAAAGATAGACATTTTCAAATTATTTTGGACTAAAGCGCCTGCTTAGGCAGAGCACGGCAGGGCTGGGCCATGTTGGCCCCACACCCAGGCGCACAGAGACTGCTGTTGAGACTCGGCGTGGTGGCCTGTGACTGTAATCCTAGAGCTTGAGAGGCTGGCAACAGGCGAGGCACTGCGAGTGCAGTCTACGTAGTGAGACCCTGTGCACCCTGTAGACCCTGCCTGTGCCAGATCCATAGAAATAAATAAATAAATGAAGTGATTTGCCCGTGTCATCTAAGCAGCCAGGGCCCCCCAACACTGCCTCAGAAAGTGGCAAGAATGATGGCATTGATGTCCCCAAAAGAGGGCAGGGAAACGGCGAGGGGTCAATGGCCAAGCAGGCTTCCATGTAATCAGCTACTTAAACGTAAGCGTTTACCATGTTTCTCCACGCCACTGTCTTGTTCCTCTTTCTGAACTCCACAAATGCAAGTGTGTGTATATTTCCCCGTCACAAAAGCGTCTGTGTGGGGGCTGCACTTAGACTCCCTGGAGGAGCAAATGTAAACGAGAAAGAGACTTCGAGACGTTTGTGTTTGAAACCTCCTCGGAGGCAGCTTGGGATGAATCTGCTCAGTGCCTCAGCCTAGCCTTGCTTTGTGCTCCCATGTGAGGTTGGAGAGGAGGGTGTGTGCCGCCTCTGCTTCCTGCTCTGGGTGTCCGCCAGGACTGCGGCCCATTAGCTGCATTCATGGACAGCAGTTCCTCTGATATCGCCAAGAATTTCATGTCCACCAGTAGCTCCCACTGACAAATGAAATCAAACCCGTCCGTCTTCCTATTAAGCCGCGGACATTCTGTGTCTATACTGTGCATGAGACTGGCAGAGGTTTTTCACCTTTATTTATCATGCACCACAGTAGACTTTGTTATCCAAGAACCCCCATCATTTCGGAAAAGCACTGAAGTTGACAGATGCGTAGCGTTTTCCTATTTACTTGTGCTGCACAGTGGGCTGGTGCTCGCCACACACTGCTTCTTTTGATCTAGTTTCTCCTAAGAAGGTGTACGAGCGAGTTTCCCTCCCTGCCAGAAAATGCACCAGGAAAACAGATTACAAGGGAGAAATCTTATTTTGGTTGAAAGATTCAAAGGTTCTGACCCTTTAGCATTTGCCCAGGATGTCTGGGTGCACAGGGCCAGCACCAAGGATCATGGCCAGGCGAGCAGGAATGGCATCCTGAGGTCTCCAGGCTCAGGGTCCGCACCTGAATGCCCTCATTCCCCACCCAGACCGTAGCTCCACCCACTTCCCAAGGGCACCTAGGCTGTGGCCACGCCCCCACACCAGGCCCTTGCACACTTGTGTCACAAGCCCAGCAGAGAAGCCTTCAAATTTTGTCGAAGGGAAAATCAAGACTAGAAGTCGGATGTTCGTACTGAGAGCACAGCTTCGCCTTGGAGAGGCTCTGGTTTGCAGGTGAATTACTCGGCATGTTTATTGCACAGCCAGTGCTTTGAACTGCCAATCACCTAATAAATTACTTAAGTCATGTATATGTTACGTCAGTTAAATAAAGAGTCTTAAAGCAAAAACCTAGCCAACCAATGAACCAACAACCGAAACACCAGCATCCACCATCTGCCAGGCTAGGCATGTTTTTCTCATTGTTTTATTTCATGGTGGTAGAGAAGCAAAATCTTATGTATTGTCTAAATGCCATTTTCGTGTGTCCAACTGTGTGTGTGTGCCTGTGTGTGTGCCTGTGTGTGTGTGTGTGTGTGTGTGTGTGTGTGTGTTTCACATTGCATTTGTGGAAGTAGCAGCTTCTGATACAATGAAACTGGAGTTTCAAAAGGCTGCTAACACTGAAGATTAGTTGAACAGGCCTCCGTTCATGAAACTGAGATGAGCTGTCCTCTTTGAAATAGTTTAAGAGGTTGTGATGCTTCTGCATATCGCTGGAGAAATAGAAAGGCCTAAGAAACTCAGGGAAGTTTATTGGCATAGGTATGTGGCACTTAATTTACATTTTCCTCCAACACTAGTGACAGCGTCTACGCTGTCTGAAGCCTGCAACAATGCCATCGGAGAGCTTTGTAATACTGGCGGGAGGCAGCGTGGAGTCATGAATATGAAAAGGCTGCTTTGGGACAAAGTTAAGGAGAAATTGATGGCTTTAATAATGTCAGAGACAAAAGGCATTGGACAAGCTCGGTAGCAGTTAAAATATTTATTAAACGCAGCCTGTGATATTTCACAGGGAAGTTGCTTTTGTGACAGAGGAAGTCATAACATCAACAGCAATCCAGATGCTGCGCGAGTCAGCCGCACTACGGGGACATTTGCATTCTCAGCCCGGACTTCCGCAGACTCTTTCCCGCAGTGCAGCTGTGCGTGGAATTGGTAGCTGAGCCGCGGCGGAGTTCTTCTAGGGAATGCTGGGTGGAGGAGCGGTGGCGCCTCACTGTCTGCGTAGCGGTGGCCTGACCGGCCGCCTTCCACTCTCTGCGTACCGGCCACCTTACACTTGTTGCTTTCAGTGAGAAAGCAGTCGCCCTGCAGGGTCAGGACCACTGCTCTGCTCAGAAGTAGGCTCCTCCGCGGGCCTGTTCTTGCCTTCGGATGACAACGCAGCTGCTTCTGAGGGACAGCAACCTTGGGAACGATGATGAGAGATGACAGCGGGGTTTGGGTTAGAGACACGCATTTCCCATTAGATACTGCTTGAGTTAGATCAAAGGGTAGTTAGAGTGAATGGATTCTACTGCAATCTTTCAAAATATAGAAAGGTAGCAGGTTCTAATGCTACTATTCTAACATCTGCCTTGACAGTCACATGAATGTCGCTTGCCATCAATAAATAGTGTTTATTAAGATTTAGAGTTGAAAAACATCTACCATGGTTTCATATGTAAACTAAAGCTTCGAGTAAATGTAATTATACTAAATAATTTTTATTTTCTTTACTTTATATATTACTATGATTTCTGATTTTTGCTGCCAGATTCCCCCTCCATTTTAAAATTTCTAGAGCAACGGATTATCCAGGTATCTTTATAATCTATGCTCTAGGGCAATGAATAAAACAAATTATAATTTAATTATAGTTGTTCTATGTATGTAAATGGTAATATTCATTAATAGTTTAATTTCCTTGAAAAATGACTTCTAACAGAGACACATTACGAAGACCTTCTGGAGTTCCAGAAAGGGCTCGTGTACGACTTGTACGGTGTAAAGTATTCTAGGAAAGCTCCCCAATATGACTTATTTACTACACATAACCCTATAGCTCTGTTATGGTGTTACGGTTTATGTCTAGTTGTATCTGCAAAGCCTCATGCAGTCATTGGGCAGGGACTTCTATAGATTCAGACTTGACTCATGAGTCATTGGGATTATGTGTTTTAGTACTGATGAGATTATTGGTCTGAGTAGGGCTGGGACTATGGGTGTGGTCTACAGCAGATATCCTAAGGCAGAGAGCCTGATAGGAATATGGAGAGGGACAGAGAGACTAAAGCTGTTACTGGTGCACTCTGCTGTCCTGTGTGGTTGGCTGCCCCATCACCATTTTGTTGCTGTGAGTCGCTGGTCCTGGCCTCGGCCGTGGGGACTGCGCTGTGCCTATGGTGGCCCCACTGCAGTCCTGACATGGATCTGGCTGGTGTTTAAGTCATCTCACTGTAATACCAGTTGATTTCGATATATAATTGAGAATAAATTCAATATTTTTTTTTACTTTCAGTCACTAGCTAATTTAGTAAGTGTCAAGAAAATTGTTGTAATAACAGTTTGACCGTTACTGATCAAAACGCTAGTATCAAGCTGGGGAACCGAGCAGCCGAATCTCAACGCGTAATTCCCGTCCGCCCGTGCGGACGGTGTCGTTTTTCGTCTGGCTTTCAGCTCATTTTCCTTGCACCAGGGTCCAGCCTGGGTTTGCCCACTGCACCCCGTTCTCATGACTCCCCTGTCTTTTCTGATTTTCCGTCTTTTCTCAGGCTCTTTGTGTTTTTCACAGAGGTAGAGTTTATGTACTATTTAGCTATTTCAAGTTGCATGATCCAGCGCAGGCACAACGTTGACTGGCTGATTTCTCGCAGCGCTCTCCTCACTACCAGGACCCTAGCCTGCCTCAGGCACATTTCGCTGCTTCTTCCCCAGCCCGCTGGCCCTGCGTGTTGAAGAACTCCCAGACCCAGGCACTTCACCAAGTGGCCTCTGCCTGCAGGTGGTCTTCCGGGCCCGCACCAGCATCATACCTTCTGTGTTCCTCCTCTGCTTACATAAGCGCTTCTTTCCTTTTGATTGCTAAGAATACTACGCTGTGTGACCAAACCACACGCATGTTCCATGGTCGGTGGGGGAGCGCCATGTTGCGTCAGCTTTCCCCGCATGCGCATTGCTAGACACCTCTTTACCTGGCCTCATAGACGTGGAATCGCTTAACTTGGGGCAACAGTGCCTTGTGCGCCAGCAGAGTTTGCTCCAGAAACGCGCTTGCTATCTGGAGCCCTCGCACATGGAAGCGCGTTTCCCTGTAAGGAAGCAGAAGATTCGTTCCTCAACGCAGCCTTCGTATAGAACGATTACAGCCCTGCAGTGCAGTGCCAAACAACAAAGCAAGTGAAAAACGTGATGAGAAATGAATGCGCTAGCCTTCACTTAAGGCTGACCCAACCCTCATGGCTGGTACAAAGAGGGTTACCGTGTAGGACGCCACCACTACCGCTGGGGAGTCACTGCTGTCTCTCGGCTCAGTGGGAGCCTTTTCTCTTGGTGCAGCGTTAACAGGGAACCTATCCGGAGACACTTGCTTTTGCCTCCCTTAGAGGACTTTGTGGAAACACGGCATCGCATCGCTGTTAACAGGTGTGCTGCTCACACCGCCACAGCCTCATCCAGGTGGCGCTTTCTACACAGCTCTGCATCGCTCCGCATTCCCCTATTTCTCTAGTCTCACTCAAGGAAGGGCTTTTCTCCTCTGTAGAAGAGATCTCCTCCATCTCCCCTTGCTGTTGCAAGCAGATCACACATAATCGTGCAGCCGCCAGAGCACAGTGAGGGAAAAGGCGGGGATCCGGGATGCTCAGCGCCCGGGCCCCACTGGTCCTGTGGGCCGTCCCAGCTCATCATCAAATGGAAGCTTATTGGAAATGTTTTCTCTCCAAAATGATAAAGAAAATAGACTGTAACGAAAAGCAAATTAACCTGGGAAATCCACAATTTTATTGGACTTGTGGGTACATAGCTCGAGAAGCCACACAGCCTTCCTCAGTGGCTAAGTGGATCCGCTGTGTTAGGCTCCCGGTGCAGTGTCCAAGTTTCTGTTTCTTTAGCGCCATGGTAGTAGGCTTGCGGTGGTATCATGTTGTGGGTTTCTTTGCACTGCCATTTTCAGACACATTCTCGTGTGCTTATTATCCATTAGCCTTTCTTAGAAGAAATGCTTCAGCTCTTTTGCTTATAATATAACAGAGTGCTTTTTCTACTACTCAATTGTAAAAACTCCTTTATACACTGTGAATACTACTCTCCTGATGTAATCTACGTATATATCTTTTCTGTAAAATGCTCGCCTATGTTTTCACTTTTGTGTGGAGGCAGGGTCTCCCTGTCTAGCTCAGGTCAGCCTGCATAGCCCAGGCTGCCTTTGTACTTGCAGTGCTCCTCCTGCCTCAGGCTCCCATGCTGGGGTCACAGGCATGTGCCGCCACTCCCAGTTGCTTTTCCTTGAGCATTGTTTGGGACCCCACAGTCTTTAAATTAGATGAAAACAAATTTATTTGGCTGTTGTTGCCTGTCCTCTGGGGGTCAAATTAAGACATGATTGTCAAGTCAAATGTCAGAGTGATTCACTCCTATTTTATAAAGTTATAGTGCTTTAGCTTCTACTTTTAAGCCTTTATTTGGTTTTGAATTAAACTTTATATATGGTGTAAGGTACGTATTCGAGTTAATTTTCCCTCTGTAGTTTGCAATTTTCTAAGGTTTTCCTGAGAAAAGAAACTATATGTTGTCATTCTAATGAAAAAAAAAAAAAAACCTTTAAGTATAAGTGGATATTTCTGCACTTTAGGCTCTGTATTCTGTATGTTTGTACGTATATTTGTACCACATTGCTTTACATTATAGCTTTCTGATATTCTTTCAAATCAAGGGGTTTGCATGCTGTAGCTTTTTCCTTCTTTCCCATTTGTTTTGAGTGCTTGGGGCTCCTTGTGACGCGGCACGGGTGAGGATGAGGTCCTCCACCTAGTGGGGGCAGCGGTCAGGGTTTGTACAGGTTTCTGTATGTGCCGGTCAGCCAGAAGCACCACCACCGCACCAGTCCTCCTGTCCAACCCTCCAGCCAGTTATTTCTACTCATAAGCATAACATTAGGGCTTTAAAAACCCTTTCAAAACTTTTTCAAAGTATATTCTGTGCCTTTTTGATAAAATGTATTTGCAAATGTTGTAATTTTGTATGCTTTAACTTCTAATCATGTTATAGTTTGGAGAGATTTTCTTTCTGAATTTATGCACTGATTATTTATTTGGTGAGATTAAGAAGATTTTATTTATTATATTTCCTCATAACTATTAATGATTCTGATTTTCAAGATGTTCCATATTTAACAAAGGAAACCTCTGTGACTTTAAATATCTTCATTCTGAAGTTATGTTTAATTTTTGAAAAAAAATTCTATCAAAATATTAGGAAAAATAACGTATTTTTCCTAGCACAAGTCCAGAACCACTTTTCCTCATGCAACCCGGGGGCACTTAGGTGCATAATGATGCCCGGAGACCCAGGGCTTCCAGAGAGCACCACATTGCCAAAGCTCATCGTTTCTTCTGCAGCACCTCTTGCTCACTGGTTTTGGACATGACATGGCCAGGACCGTCGCTAACCCTTCTTGTCCCCTCCTACAGTTCCTCCTGTCATCCGCGTGTACCCGGAGAGCCAGGCCAGAGAACCCGGGGTGACTGCGAGCCTGCGGTGTCATGCTGAGGGCATCCCAGACCCGCAGCTCAGCTGGCTGAAGAACGGCGTGGACATCACACCCAAGCTGTCCAAGCAGCTCACCCTGCAAGGTGTGTCCCTGCATGCCTCCTCCTACACAGCCGTGAGGACCTTCTGCTAAAATTTAAGACATACTTTACGTTATTTGGGAAAAAAGAGACAGTGAGTCTTACTGGCAGCAGAACGTCACATTTATAAAAAGTTTATATCTAAGGCATACTTGAAATAGTCCTTTAATACTTTACTACTCCAAATTATACTCCTGTCATCATGATTAATTATGTCATTATTTTGGTTGTAAGTGAAATATTAAATTATATATGTTTAAAGGACTTATGAATTATAGTAGATGTGCTGAACAGAATAATGGCACATAAAAACACTTTGAAGCTACTTTTTAAATATTTAAGTAAAATATGGATTTTAGAGGGCTTTAATAATGTGGAAATTTAAATGAATATTTTCCGCATATTTTGTAAATGAGATTAGTAACTAAGTGTTTTATCCTTATTTTTTAAAACAGTATTAAATTATTTGATTCCACATATAATTATTCTGAAAATTTTAATGTTCTGATGTGGATATTTTGTTAATTCACTATCTACATGGTGCAATTACAAATATATAGAAAATAGAAAATGAAAAGGTAATTTTGTGAGGCTAAATAATCAAAATAGTACAAAAATTATATATTATAAGCTGATTTGCTGTTATTAAAGAAATTTGCGAATCCGATTGCCGTTGTCACACACAGCACACGTCCCTTCGTTGGCGCTGCCTGTCTTCTGTGTCTTTGTATCCCTTCTGTGCAACTGGTAGAAACTGAAAAAGTTGTCACTTTCTCTGAGCATAGATACCTACATTATGCTATGTAAACAGTGGAAATGTTCGTGAAAGCTTTTGAAATAAAATTTCCATTGCGCTTACATAGCCTTGCCTGTCAGCAGCACCGAGTGCGAGCTACTCTTGGTCTTTGCATCTCAAAGTTACGTGTGCAGCCGCGCATGCGCAGATGCCTCTTGGCATTTGTGGCTGAGATCCTGCTGTAGGCACTGGTTAGCAGCGCCGTGGACATGTGTGGGCCGATGCGTGAATGAAGGGAAGCAAAATTCCGAAACACTGTTGTTATTGTATTAACAAGCAAATGAAGAGAAATAGTGCAAGGAAACTAAAAATCAGCAAACAGACAGGTAGAGGTAGCTACCTGGAAAGAAGTTTAAAAGAGGAGAAGAGTTTAAAAAATGTTTAAGTTGCAGAAAACATCAAAGAAGATTATTAACATTTCCTTGCAGAATTTTAAAAAATTTCAGCAGCGCTCAGTCTTTAGTGGTACTGAAAATGAAAAGGAGGTAACATTTAAGGAAATGAAGAAAAGCCCACAGGCAACAGCTGCTGGTGTGCGAGGTTGGGGCTGAGGGGCCAGGGCTCCGAGGTTGGGGCTGAGGGGCCAGGGCTCCGAGGTGGGGGCTGAACAGCCAGGGCTCCGAGGTTGGGGCTGAGGGGCCAGGGCTCCGAGGTTGGGGCTGAGGGGCCAGGGCTCCGAGGTTGGGGCTGAGGGGCCAGGGCTCCGAGGTTGGGGCTGAGGGGCCAGGGCTCCGAGGTTGGGCCTGAGGGGTCAGGGCTCCGTTTTTAATTTATCTGTTGGGAGGAAGGAAGGCAGAGGTGTGTTAGGAACACACGGACCCTCACTTAAATACATCACATGTGGCTGCTTTAGTTCTAATGTGGCAGAGGTGCAGCGTGGGCAAATAACTGGGCAGCCTACCACACCTAGAATGCTCCTCTCTGGGCTTTTGTAGTTAAACCAAGATGGAGTCACGCCGGTCACTATTTTGGAGTAGTGAGTTTCTAGAGAAGAGGGTGACCAGGTGGGAGTGCAGTGGGCATGAGGAAATGAGGGAAGAGGAGCAGATCATTCGGAAGCATGCTCCTGCCCAGACCCGCTGGCCCTCACACATCCCTTGGGCCCGAGGGCCACTGGCCTCCAGAAGGCTCAGGCTCTCCCAGCTCAGCCAGGCCAGCCGTGCTGAGCTCACGCTGCTGCTTGTGGCTAGAGACCTGCAGTGGTTGTGTGGAGCACACGCACCGAGCCTGCACAGGGAAGAGGCGGGTGAGAGAGCTGGGCATGCGGCCTCAGAAGGCACCGAGCGCTGCTGGCCAGCTCTTCGCCTACCAGGATGGGAGTGCATTCACTCCCCGCTGAGCCCGTTGGCATGCATCAGTCCTGCCAATTTCCACGTGATCGTATAGCTTAGTTGCGTTTTGTTTCCAGTCAGAGACGAATTATGTGTTAGGGTCTCTCTGCCCTCTTTCTGTCACACTCAACCATGCAGTGTGAACTTAGTAACTATGGTTTATTTACACAACAGGGTTCACTTCCTTTTTAAGGAAGTGTCTTGTGCATGGGTAAACTATATGTATTGTTTAAATTTCTGTTAAAACTTAGGAAAAAGTGGACTCTGAGTAAGGTGGACTCTGAATAAAGTTATGTAACTTCTAATTATCCATGTGGGACACGTCCTGCTAGCCTGTGAAATAAGAAATGGCAGAGAAGGCAGTGTGGTGTGGGGCTGTCTTAGAGGGTGTTGGGCTTTCCATAGGGGAATGAAGGCGTAGCTTACAGAACACTTGATGCCTCCAGCCTAACCTGGCATTCCTCCGAAGCATGGGAGGAGGGGACGGCAGTGTCTGTAGCACAGTGGAAGAGAGCCGCTTGGCCATGTCATGGGGAAGCAGTGCACCACGGCTGAGGCTGCCTCTGACCACCTGCCTTACCTGTGTTCCCAGCAAACGGCAGTGAAGTCCACATAAGCAACGTGCGGTACGAAGACACAGGCGCATACACGTGCATCGCGAGGAACGACGCAGGTGTGGATGAAGACATCTCCTCTCTGTTTGTGGAAGATTCTGCGAGAAAGACGTGTATGTATTGAACAGAGCACAAGCATTCACACCTATGTTCAACTTCACCCATGTTCTTATTACTATAGTCAGGGCTGGGGATATAGCTCAGTGGTACACCGCTTGCCCAACAAGCCTGAGGTCATGAGTTTGATTCTTAATAGAGCAAATAGATAACTATTGTCTCTTCTGGCTGTTCCAAAAGCCAAACACTAGACAACTGTGAAACACACAGTGCGTTGAAACAGCCAATTACATGTGCAGGAAGGATGGGAATCTTGTGAAACTGGAAATAAATTTAAACATTTAAGTTTGTAAGATTTTCACTAGCACATTGGAGTATTTTCATTTGTTTTCCAAGTGTACATAACATGTTTCCAGACCTCCTTTCCACTTACTCTTGGGAGAATTTTAACCCCTTAAAATCCATTTTGCTAACTTGGGTAACTCCAGGCCCTCGCATATCCCACACTGTGGGTGGGATCAGACCATAGCTGTCTTCCTTGGTGTGCTGAGATTGTAGAAGCTAAAGTGGGGCCATCCTTATGACAGATCGGCTTCCTGCTCTGCAAGGAAGTTAGGGACTCACCCTGGCTGTCCTTAGTTGACTGGTAGAAATCCTATAGAGTCTATTTTCTCCTGAAGTTATAAGAAAAGTGTGCAGTGTTCTTTAGCTGTTTGAAAATATTCATGTGTAGTCCTTGAAGCTGAACAGGAAGTACAGTACCATGTCTCTCCCTCGTGTCTCATGAGTAATCGAAGTGGAGCATTCAGGTTTTCACTTCTGCGGAGCTTCTGTAGCTGGCTTGGGGGGGCGCGTTCACGTTCCTCCTCCTCAGCTGCTCTGAGCCAGGAGGTGCACTGTTGCTAATTGCGTTGGGCCCGGCATGCCCTCCCCTAATAGAGATCCTGCCCTGTGCACTTCAGTGTCGGTTAGTTACTGTTGCCCCCTGACCTCCGGTTTGCTCCAGTGCCCATGACAGCTCCTGATACTTCTGTTCCCCAGCAAGGGCTCATCAGGCTGCTGCGCTTGTGAGAACCAGTCCCCAGGTGACAAGCGTTCTGCTTCTGTTCTTCAGCTCTGCCACCCCATAAAACCCTCCCTCCCTCCCTGAGCCTTCAGGCTGACCTCTTTGGGAATGATCCCAGTGGGGACCACTGGGGTAACAAAGCTGACTCTTGCCTCCAAACCTCGGTGCCACTCAGTTCTTGGTCACGGTTCTGCTGCCACACTCAGATGCGAGATCTTGATATGGACGGGGCTGAGATGCCGAGGAGGGGCTGGAGTTGGGTACGGGATGCTGCACAGGTCTCTGCAGCCCGGGATAGGGCTGACTGCCCTTCGTGGCTGGTGGAATTTGTAGTCTTGCTCTCATCCTCTGCTCTACAGGTTGGTCTGTCAAGCCTCAAGATTAACATGTTTTAATGGTGTTGGGTATTTTGGAAACATCTAATTTACCAGGTCCATTTCTCTGCACTCAGATTTTGAAGGTGGTTACAGCAATGTTGTCCCAGTAATCTTTTCACTTCTTTTCAAATTGACACGTGCAAATAGGTACGAGTAGGTCTAGTGAGTCTAAAGAACCTGGTCCAGGTCGTAGCTGTCAAACTAGTATGACCTGTATTTTGTACAAAATAAAGATTATGGTAAGAAAATACTTAAAAGCAGTTTTAAGTTAGAAAAAGAAATCTGATTTAATGACCTACATAAAGTTCAGGAATTTGTTTTTCTTCCAGGAATTTGTTTTTCTTCTTTTGTATGGAATAAGTTAAAAAATATAGGGTTTTACTTTCAAAAATCTTACTGCATAAAACAAGAACTGGCCCTCGTCTTCCTAAAGTTACTCTGCCTTCCTGAAAACTGTTGAATGCAGCCTTCTGACCGTGTGCTGAGGCAGTTCTGGCCACTCCTTCCTGGGTGCGATGTCAGAAGGGTGTGATGAGGCCATACAGGCGCCCCAGCGGTGCTACCCGGCGGCCGAATCGGCCATCCCTCCAGGCGCCCCAGCAGTGCTACCGGGCGGCCGAATCCACCATCCCTCCAGGCGCCCCAGCGCTGCTACCCGGCAGCCAAATCCTCCATCCCTCCAGGCGCCCCAGCGGTGCTACCCGGCAGCCGAATCGGCTAACCCTCCAGGCGCCCCAGCGGTGCTACCGGGCGGCCGAATCCACCATCCCTCCAGGCGCCCCAGCGGTGCTACCCGGCAGCCGAATCGGCTAACCCTCCAGGCGCCCCAGCGGTGCTACCGGGCGGCCGAATCCACCATCCCTCCAGGCGCCCCAGTGCTGCTACCCGGCAGCCAAATCCTCCATCCCTCCAGGCACCCCAGCGGTGCTACCCGGCGGCCGAATCCGCCATTCCTCCAGGCGCACCAGCGGTGCTACCCGGCGGCCAATCCGCCATTACTCCAGGCGCACCAGCGGTGCTACCCGGCGGCCGAATCCACCATTACTCCAGGCGCCCCAGCGGTGCTACCCGGCGGCCAATCCGCGCATTCCTGGATTCTGCCCAAATCCAAAATGGCTAGGAAAGTTAAAGTTAGGAGTGCGCTGAAGACACGGATGCAGCCCTGGCAGCGCAGCTGGAGATGCCCAGGCAGCAGGCACGGAAAGGGCAGCGTGTTTGGGGTGAGGGCGAGTATATGAACAAAGATTAATCATAGCACATCCTTACTATACTAATTGTTTAAATTAAATGTTCACTGTATCTGTTAATCACCTCTAATATCTCTATGATCCTGCAATTTTTTTTTCTTTTTTAAAAACTAATTTTAGGAAGTAATTGAAAACTTGAGCTTTGTGTTTTATACTGATATTGGTGAAATCATTTAATTTCAATTCTATTCAGGTTTTTAATGGTTATATATTTTCTACACATTTTCTAGTGACAACAAAAATATCTAACCAATATTTATTTATCTTTTAAAAATTAAGTTTTGGTATGGCATCTGTTATGGTTTATGTCTAGTTGTACCCCCAAAGCCTCATGCAATTATGGGGCAGGACTTCTAGAGTTTGAGATTTGATTCATGATCCCTGGGACTATGTGTTGTAGCACTGATGGGATTATGGGTCTAAGTACTTCTAGGATTATGGGTGTAGCCTAAGGGGAATAAGCTGAGGTGGAGAGCCTGAGCGTAATATACAGAGAGACAGAGACAGACTTAGGCTGTTGCTCTCTGCTCCCCTGGTTGGTCAGTTGCCTCTGTCACTATTATTGCTGTTCTGACACCATGAACTATTGCTCTCTGCCATGTGCCTCTGTGCCTTGGAGCCAGATGAGTATGGACTGAAACCTCCAGTGACTGTGAGCTAAATAAAGCTTTCCTTCCTTCATTCTGGGTGTTGGGTATTTGTCCCAGCAATGGAAGAAGAGTACCTAAGACAGCATCTCACTATGCAGTGCAAACTTTTAGTGTTCTTCCTACCTCAGCCTCCCCAGTGCTGGATTACAGGTGTGCACCTCTATGGCCAGTTTCCATGGCTGGCAAGGCGCCTCCTGATTTCCGAGGGACAGCGTAGCATGTGGTACAGGGATCAAACCTGAGTTCTTGTGCTTGCTACGCAGGCACTTAGACCCCCACAGTATCTCCCCAGAGCCACCATGGTTTATTTTATCAGCAATATATATAATGTTCCTGCATGTAAAATTCTAGTAAAATTTTAAAGGAAGGTAATGAAATTTTGTTAACATACCAACATATAAACTGAATTTGGTTAAATCTAAAGTTTCTGAAAATCACGTGTTCACTTTAATTAGCTTTATGTTTTTAAATTCTTAAAGGCCAAAACAATGTATTCTAAATGTTTTTTAGAGTACCTTCTAAGACGATGTTGTGAGAGACTTAGGAGCATTTTTAGGAGCTGTACTAGTGCGTCTTTCACCATCCATATTTCTGTAGCTCTCAGCATGACGCTACAAGGGAGGAGCAGAGGTGAAAGATCAGAGAATGATGTTTCTGGGCTGGAAATAGCAGGGAGGGGGCATGGTCACCGTGCCTGACGCTGTACAGCCTTCCCGGGGATGAGGATGGAGGCTACGACCTCAGGTGGTCTCCAGCACCCTGGATCCTGCTCCGCCTAGACCCGCAAGCACAGTTCTGGAGGGGGAATCACAAACTTCACTTCTGGCTGACGTCACCACACCTGGGTTTGCTTGTGTTGTGGCCTGTGTGTTTACTAACTAGTGGTTAGAACTACTTCTCATACATCATTGTGGGTAAAGTGACCAGCTGTAGAAAGTAATGTACACAAGGAAAATCAAGACAATATTAAGCAAATAACCTGAGTAGAGTAATAAGGGTTACAGGACCACCTGCTGTGCTGGCCCTGCCCCGGGGCATGCTACGCTGGCCATTGAGACTGGGTGTGGTGATGCACACCTATAACCCCAGTGCTTGGGAGGCTGAAAACAGGAAGGAAGATCGCTATGAGCTCAGTCTGTGTAGTGAGACCCTGCACTAAATACATAAAAAAGTGGCACAGGAGTGCAGAACATGTGCAGGGTACAACATATACACAAAGACCTTGGCATTGCAAGGTCAAAGTGTGGATTTTGCGGAAAAACAGAGTGGTAATAACCTAAGAGCCCTGCAGTTTGGAACATTGCATAGCCCCTCTGAGATTCAGTTTCCCTGTTTCTAAGACAGAATAGCCACTGAATTGTTAGGAACTTCTTTTCACAGTTTATGCACAGAGCTCTATCAGAGCACCAGACAGAAACAGTTCTTTGACTGAGACTTATTTTGTGAAAATAGTTTGTTATTCTAAGGTAGAAAGTTTGCCATTTAAAGAATATCTGAAAAGCTTGGTAATTGCTAGAAACACGTTTCCAAACTGAGGCAAATATAAGAATGAAAACAGATGCAAATAGACATAATTACAGTTAGATTTTCATGTGTAGGACATCTAAATCATGTATACAAATATGAAATAGTACATCACATCACATTTTTAAACATAATTGACTCAATTAGGCATAGTAATGCACACGTGTGACCTCAGCAGACTGGGAGGCCGAGGCAGGAAGATCACAAGTTCTAGCCCAGCTGGACAACCTGGACGATGTTATCTCAAATGAAAAATTAAAAAGATCTGGCAGTACAGCTCAGCTCGGGGCCCTGGGTCCACTGCCCAGTACCTCCCTCCCTACCTAACTAAGTATAAATGAAAGCATTTGTGAGGCCACGCATGCATCTCCTTTACTGTGGCTGATTAAGACATTTTAACTGCCAGAATTCGCAAAGTCAAAGCAAGTGCTCTGCTTCGGTGCCCTTCTAAATTTCTCAAATTGTGTCCGTACATTTAGTAATTTCTTCTGGAATACACTCTTCTCTGTTCGCTTCCGGGAAGGCAGAAGCGTGGAGTCTTGTGTTCACAGTGTAACAGTGGGGGCGGGGCACAGGTTCTGCAGTAAGCGACACCAGACGCGCCCCGTTGGGCTGCACACTCGCAGCCATCACGTGGCTCTGTTCTGCCGGATGGAGCAGGGATCCTCGGGGCAGCCCGGCTTCCTTTATGGTCCGTTTTCCCTCAGTCTAAGGCACGCAGAGCCCCTTGTGCCTGGGGTTCTTGCTTCCACCCTTACCTCCGAAGGGAAGAAGTGGGAGCCACAGCAGCCTGGCTCTGTAAACCCCACAGGAAGTTTTCTCATGTGGCAAAAGCGCATCCAAATCATATCCTGTACCATTGCTTTAGGGAGAGTCTGATAACTCAGGTTTGTGGGGACACCCATGGGGAGCACAGGGGAAAGGGTCTGAGGGTGCAGGGCTGGGGGAGGCACACAGGTCAGGAAATGCTGTGCTTTAGACAAAGGCGTTGCTCCTGCGGAGACATCAGGGACTCAGCGAGGACCTGATGCGTTCCTGTGCTCTGGGGAAGTCACTTCCCAGGTGACAGCTTCATCTTCAGCATGAAGAGAAAGAAAGGTGAGAGACGCGAGGCCTGGCACCGGGAGCCTCCGACTGCATCACGGCTGAGCACCGATTCTGTCCTCTCTCCCAGGAACCTAGGAAGGAGCGAGGTCAGACCAACCTCTCCAGAGTACTGGAAGGGCTACCTAGGGATACTGTAGCAGTTACTCTAGCCTAACGTACTGTGATGAATACACAATGAGATGCACACACACACACACACACACACACACACACACACACTATTGTCACAATAGTAGAGTTGCAGGCATTAGCCTATCACGATCTTTATTTTAGAATTAACTTTAATAAGTTAATAGCGGACAACTCTATTGCTAAAATTAATGCTTCCTGTTTTCACAATGATTATTGTGAAATTTATGATCCCTTAAAGGAAGGTTTCATTTTACTTTCTAGACATAAATTATTCCATGGTGCTCAGTGGACGTCGCTTGTGCCCAAGCCACCTGGAATACTGGCAAGCGCACTCTTTGGGGCGTGTCGCCCTTGTCGTTCGGAACTCTCGGCCTGCTGCATTGAGGGGTGTCCTGCCTTGGGGTTCAGGTGGTCCCCCTTGCCCCCCTCCCCGCCGCTCACCTCCCCTTGCAATGGCAGGACAATCACTTTCCTTTCTGCAGAAAATGTTTCTTTCCCAGGGTTAATATTTTAAATGAATTAAATTCTACAGGATCACTTCATAAGTGGATTATAGAAACTTAGTAATTGTATAAGTTAGTGATTATTATTGAACTGTAATAAGCATAATACACAATAGGGATTTACAAATACGACCAAGGATGCCATGTGTAGCCAGCATTTCTAAAGATATAGGGATTATTGTAATGTATTTACCCATGTTAGTAGTACAGAGGTCTTTTTTTAAATATGACTCGTTAAGGTATTTATTTATTTATTTTTGGGTGGGACTGCGGATTGAACTCGGGACCTTGCATCTGCCAGGCAAGCGCTCAGTCTCCTGAGCTATCTCCCCAGCCCCATAGAAGTCTTAAAGTCAGTTAAAACGTGCATGCAGGCAGTTGCTGTAGAACCCCGGAAACTGACCACAGAGCAGGCGCTGGAGCCATAGCCAGCTAATAACCTCTCCAGTCCTCCTGTGCTTCCTACTTTTAAAGAAAGTAAAAATTCTCCCTCCAGAGGAGGAGTTGTGTGCGTTTAGTGAGCTCATTCAGTGAGCAGCTCTCCATGAGCAAGGACACTGCGAAGATGCTCTAAGGAGCCGAACCCATCACCAGGTAGCAATTACCTGGGCACTCGGTCAGCATGAGGCGGTGTGGCAAGCGATCCGGGTACAATAACTGCTCTGCTGGTACTCGCCAAGCGTGACAAGAGCTAGGAGACGAAGGAGTTGGGAAATGCTCCTCTCACTGAAAGCGAGGCCTGGAGCTCCCAACCAGGTGGGACCTTAGCCTGGGGTGTTGGGATTCCAGCCCAACAGTTAAATTACACTAACCGAGACAAATATCTTTAGCAAAATGAAACCAGTAAGTTCAAGAGTTAATGTTCATTTAATATTTACTGGAAATTGTTAAATGGAGTGCTCTTCTAATTATATTTTAAATAAGTGAATAATTCATGTTTCTTTTCAAAAATTCGTAAGTCTTTTAATACTTGTCACTTATGCTCGCATGGTAATAAACTTCTTATAAAATAAAAAGCACTTAAGATAACCAGGCTCCTGCCATGGCTGACCAGGCTTCATAAGCATTTCTTGTTTTATGAGCTTCTTACTGCTCACGGTAAAGTCTATATCTGTGGTTCTCGATTGGCCGTGGGATTGTCGCCTCCCTGAAGTAAAGTGTTTCATAAACCTCTCCACCTGTTGCCCCGGAGCGTGTGGCCGGCACCCGCCTCGTGAGCTCGCGATCTGCAGGCTGCATTTCAAAACCGCGCCCTTTCTCTGCTCACTAGTCAGGCCTCTTCCTCGCACGCTGCCATCTGGGCACGCAGCAGCGCTTTGTTGCGTTACACGGCATCGCGTCAGGTGCTGTGCCTTCTCAGTCCCTAAGCTGACACGTTTGCAGCAGTCACCAGCACCAGAGACCCCACAGCAGCATAGGACTAACAGCTTGGTTAGCCTGACTTACGGCCTCCACTTTCTCCGTGAGGAATTATGTAACTTACGTGGAAATAACAGACCTCATCTCCTGTTAGGGCAAGTTTAGTCATTTATTTTCTGGCAAATAAGGATCGGATTTTTATTTATGTTATTTTTGTTACAAAGATTAAGTCAACATATACAGTGGCAGCACAGATTGTAAAGTCTCAATACCAGCTTTAAAAAACAAAAGCTGAATAAAGGCATGAGCTGGATGCCGATATCTGGACATGTTGAAGCAATCTATATATAATTCACAGGAAAGTCATTTGGGTAAATGTGTGGAACTCAGCATGGAATACATTGTAAGTAACCTTAATGTAAAAAGGCTTATATTTATTTATATTTAAACATGTATTGAGTATTTCAGTGCACAGAAAAAAAGGACATGCATAACAGTTTCACCATGGGATTAAGCAAAAACTCTGGAACATATTGTACACCAAAATATTCATAGAGCTTATATCTAGAAGATATTTCATTTCAGATGATTTTATTATTTAAAGTTTTAATGTCAAGCTGTGAAGATAGCTCAGCAATCCAAACTCCTGCCTGGCAAATGCAAGGCCCTGGGTCACATTCCCAGTACTGTATGCCATGCAGGCCCCAGAGCCCAGGTAATGCCATGTCAGCCACCAAAACCAGACATAGTGGTGCAAGCCTATAATCCCAGGGATGGGTAGGCTGAGACAGGAGGATCACTAGGAATCTGAGCTGCATAATGAGACCCTGTATCAAATAAATACATAGATAAATGATTTTTAAAAATTAATGCCATTCATTTTTTAAAATAAGCATTACAGATTATAATAACTTTTTCTGGATAGAAATAAAATCAGTATAAAACTTTTATAATATATTGTATACTAATATTTCATTAGAGGCATTGAGGGAAAAAGTTAAAACACCTTTAATATTTCACAATGCTAGAGACACTTTTGTTAAACTTCTGTGCATAAGTCTAAAAATTCTGACAATGAAATTCAGTCAGCTATTAACATGAACATGCAAGTTAGTAAAGCACTGGTGTCTTTGAGACATGCAGGATCTGAGCGAGCGGCCGAGGTGAGGTGCAACCTCGCAGTCCTGTGGAGCAGGTCTGGGCCGGCATCCTCGTCAGCTGGGCAGAGAGCTCCTCTGGTGCAGCGCACACGCTTGGGCCTCTGCTCCCCAGGAATCTGAGTGCGGCACCAGGAACACGCTGAGAGGGCTTGTTACGCTGCCTTCGTGCTTTTCACTTCTGTGTATATTTTCATATTTGTGCCACACTTTTAATTTTAAAATGTATCCTATCATACAGTACAGTTATATACAAGGCACCACACACTTCCCTTCAGTTGACCTCTTTTTCCTCAGATAACTAGGCTTCTACACAGCTCTAGAATAAGGGTGATAAGCGTCTGGATGCATTCGCACCGCTACGAATCTGTAACTCAGACTGCATTACTGATGAATAGCGTATTCATAGCTTCACCTCAAACATGTCTCATAGAAAGTCAAAATATATTTCTAAATATAATTTGGATTTAGAAGACTGGTTTTATACTAAAAGGAAAAATGTATTTTCTAATTTGTTTTTTAAAGATATTCAAGTCAAAGGGCTGGGGAGGTAACTCAGTAGAATAAATGCTTGCCTCACAAGCGCAAAGACCTGAGTTCAATCCCTGGTTCCGCAAAATAAATAAATAAGTAAATAAATTCAAGTTAAAATTCTTTATGTATGCATACATATTGTATAATTAGTACAATCATAATTAGTACTAATTATACTAATACTAATATTAGAATGGAATTTCATTCTTATCTTTCACTGGGCAAAATAACACAGGTAAAGCATGGCTTGTTCGCATCTTCACGTGCCTTTGAGCTGGGATCGCACTGCTCTTAGTTGGCCCCAAGCTTCCGGTTTCCAGGAATATTTCCGGCTCACACTGCCCCGCAGCTGAGACTATGAGCGTTTGCTGCCTTTGGCCTGGAGCTCAGATCACCAAAAGCTGCCCTAAGGATACTGTCAGCACTAATTGCTGACTGCGCTGTGTTATCATGGGATAAGAAATACAGAGAGAAAAGAGGGAGGCAGGGAAGGAGGGGAACCGCACCAAAGCAGCCTGGTCTGCAGTTTTAAAAACCGCTCCAGAGACAAGGACAACTGTGGTTGCAGTATGTGTCACACAGCGACACATCGCCATTAACTGGTAAGTAAGCATAACTTAAAATCACAGGAAACTTATTGTTTTACATCTGCTAGAATAGTAAAAACCTGCATAGTAAAAACTTGATGAGGTTTGGGAAAAGAGGACCTAGTGTGGACCACTAGTGTTGTGTCATGGCCTCGAACATCATTCTGCCTGTTACTTGGGAGACAAAAATGGCGCGTACTAGATGAACAGTGAATGGCCATACAGCAGCACGGGCCGTCTTCTGAGTACTTCATTATAATTTTAAGTTTTTTAAAAAAACAATCTCTTTAATGCCTTTTTAACTTCTATTTCAATAAATTAATTTAATTTATTCTCCTACAGTGACTATTATTTTATTTATGTAACTTATAAGTGTATGAAGCATCTTATCTTGTAAACTATATGAACTTTGTTGCAGTAATGGTATTACTCTCACCTTAACCATTTATGAAATGATTTTCAGAAGAAGAGACACAAAATTTGTAAAACGAGTGAGAATTTTCACGATCAGGAGCCGGGTCCACAGGGAGCAGGAGCTTTGCTCGTCTGCACTTGGAATCTTAGGGAGAAACGAGCAGGCTGTCCACTAGGTCAGTGGCGAGTTCTGGGAGAGGCTGTACATAGCTCAGCACAAATGGAAACGTAGGGTAAATGCCTGCGTAATACGACGCTCTCCAGCAGGGACCATGGGCCCAGGGGCTGGGGCTGCAGACGCGCAACTCAGGACCAGCTGAGCTGACTGGCACCGTTTCTATGGAGACGGTGAAGCCCTGCGACTTGGACAGCGGAGAGTTAGAGGGCAGCAAGTGCAGAGAGTCGTGAGGTCAGTGTGCCTTGACTTTGCGCACTACAGCGGTGGGACCGTCGGAAGATCTACGTGCCAAGGGAAAAAGGCATCTTGTGCAGGAGCGCTGGATAGTGCCGGAGCCGCAGGGGCAGAAAAGTCAGGCTAGGGAAAACAAGCTTACTTTCTTCAGATGGATTATTGACTGTTGATTCAGGAGACGTCAGGATGGGTACGGTCTTCATTTTGTGGAATTTCATGTTTAACGCACAGTAGATGTTTGAGTCCTTCTTTCCTGCCTGAGTGTAGCTAAGCCAGCTTCCAATGGCCCACACAGTCTGCAGGCGCGGTTAATTGCCTTCCGCACTGACTGTTTAATTTGGGTCTGGAGCACTTGTGGGGGAAAGTCATTACATCACTGTGCTGAGACAATTGATGTGAGCTCACTGTGAGCTGCGGCTGTCTTCTCTTTTCTTCTTCTCAAACGTCCTGGGCATGATAGAACCTCCCAGAAGGCATTGTTGGCTCATCAGCCCACATGGACTTCTGAAAATAAAATTTGTACATTCAAAAATTGCTTCTTATAATACAACAGTTTATTAACATAACCAAGGACTCGAATTATGCCTTAGGCTGCTTGTGTTTATTACTAGTTAAATTAAATTGGAACAAAACTGATGCTAGAACGAACCTATTATGAAAATACATAAAAGCCAATCTACTGTGGAAGCTTTCATGTATTGTGGCTCTGTGAGCACAGCTTTCCATTCCAGCAGGCAAGTGCACACTTAAATGTTCATACTGACGTAGACACACATGTATAATCATACAAACAGAAATATATACACACAGGCATACATGCACATACATGCACATACATGCACATACATACTCACATACAAATATACATACATACACATACATGAGAACAAATATGCACATGGACGTAAAATGCACATACACACATAGGCACATGCATACAAATATACATATACATGCACACAACACAAATATACACTTATGCTTCTCATCCATGTGCACATGCACACAAACTCATGCACACATATGTATGCATGTACACATACATGATCACTAGAGTGCTGGCCAGAAAGATGGCTTGACTTGGCAGCCTAATGGCCAGCATTTATCACTTGAGAGAACTCAGTGCTCTGCTTGGCTGTTGCCTTTGGGACACTGCCTGGCCTCAACTTTCCTGACGGCCACCTTATGTGAACTGCATCTTGCTTTCCAGACTAAGCTATTCCAGACATAACTCAGTTGCAGACAGCTGTAGAATGAACTTTTGGTGAATCTGAGGTTCTAATACTTGGCAGGGTCTGCCACCATATAATCGGGGTTCAATAAATGTGCCTTCTAACTACCGCCATGGTCATTGTGCTGGGCCAATTATTATTAGCTATAATTTTGAATGTATTAAAAAGGATAAAACTATTTAGATGGGTAAAGTGACAAAGCAGTATAAGTCTATTTAAGTAAAGATAGCGAATTAAGTGTTTTATGTTATGCCTCACGCCAAAGCCCTTCGAAGCTCACCGTACTTAGGAACTGTCCCATTCAGCCAGCTGCGCGAGCTCCTAGCTGCTTGGCTCTCTGCTGCGTATCTTAGCTGCTCTTACTACTGCCGCGAAAAGAGCTCAGTTCTGTTTTTAGGTCTCACATTTATATCATACTCAAGTTTGAAAGACACTTCCAGAACACAACATTTGTAGTTTTAATAAAATCTGATGATTTTCCCTTATTGCTCCTTCTGGTGGGGTGAGTGTGGAGAAGACACTGCTTTTGGAGTAGTGTTCTTTCACATGATATTTGTGGTCACATGGCGTCTTTGAGAGTGAGCAGTAATTAAAGTCCCTGCCAGGATCATGTAAAGCTGACAGAATTCCACACGTGGCAAGGGTATACTCAGCATGTCCTGTTTGCTTCTCCATGTGTACAAAGAGATTTCAACTGCCACAGCACTAACCACGGCTTTTTCAAACGCATCACACTTCTTGTTAAAGTTGGTCTTTTCATTATCCACTGTTTAAATCCTTTCCTTAATGCACGAGACAGGCAGTCAGTTAGATGCAGCTGGAAGGCAGTTGTAGCTCAGCAGCTTCAGTGCCTGCCTGGAAAGGGTAAGGTCCTGAGTTCAATCCCTAGCACCACAATCAGTCAATCAATCAACCAACCAACCATTCAATATAGCGCTTAGTTCTTATCCATACACAAATTCATTTTACCATACAATTCTTCAATAGTGAGTGACTTAAGCTATCAGACAAATCACAGGACAAATGAAGCTACTGTTTAGCTGAAAGCTGACAGCTTGCAAGAGGGACCAGGGAAAGTGGCTGCCCAGCCCTGTAGCATGCCATCCGGGAGCTTGCTGCGTGGCACTGCTTCATGTGAGATGCCAGTCAGCTCTTCAAATGCGCGTCGCAAAGAGCAAGGAAGTCAAATATAGGATCTGTCGATTTTCACGTAACCATGAGCTCTAAACACATAAAGTACGATGGCTAGGTAAGAGCCAGTAATAAAAGACTTAGTTACTGCTGTCAACCGTCCACTTCACGGAAGCATATTTCATTAAAAGCCGCATATAATGAATGCTTGGAAAGAATTCCGCGTTTCGGTGATGTAATAAATAATGTGTCTGATTATGTGGCCTGTAACTCTGAGGCTTTTATTGTTCATATGAATGATGAGATGTGAGCGCATCATTCTTACCACATGCATGGAGCATGCTATGTGTTTCACAGGATACTATCTGGAAGAAAAACATATTTAATCAAAACTTTTGTTTCTGACTAATTATTGACGAAAATTAAGTTTAGGGAAAAACTGTATGGAGAAATTTGAGATTCAAAAAGATTTGGTGTTTAGAATGTGAATTTATATGATGGAAGGCTTGCTTATCAAAGCAGCTCAATGTGCATTTTAAGGATGCGTAGTGTGTCTCTGTGTCAGGCATATGTCTATGTTTGGAAACTGTTTACACTGTGTGGAGGGCAAATTAACATGGAACAACGCATCCATTCCCCCACGTATATAGACACCAGTGAAGTGTGACCAAAGATTGTGCATGTTCATTATGTAGAAGAATGGTGTGCTATATTGCTATGGTTTATGTCTAGTTGTCCCCTCAAAGCCTCATGCAATCATGAAGCGGGACTTCTAGAGTTTGAGACTTGATTCATGATCCCTGGGATCATGTGTTTTATTACGGATGAGATTATGGGCCTGAGTACTGCTGGGAATTATAGGTGTGGCCTCAGGTGGATAGGCTAAGGCAGAGAGCCTGATGTAATTTAAAGAGAGACAGAGAGGCAGACTCACGCTGTTGCTCTCTGCTCCCCTGGTTGTTCCGTTGCCTCTGTCACTGTTTTGTTGCTGTTCCGCCACCATGAACTGCTGGCCTCTGCACTGTGCCTCTCCGCCTTGGAGCCAGCCCAGCATGGACCGAAACCTCTGAGAGCTAAATAAACCTTTCCTTCTTCATTTTGGATGTCGGATATTTGTCTCAGCAAACATAGAAGAGCATCTAAGATATATATTATATATAAATAATCTATAATATAATAGATTTTTAGCACTTATGCAGATGATGGGTTAAGGACCTAAGTAAAGGAGGAAGTTTGTCTTGAAATATTTACAAATATGTTCAATATCAGTGTTAAACTAATTTACATATTTATCCTATACATATTCATATTTAATGCGTTTGTACTCATTCGTAAGCACAGCCCTCGAGCAGCGCCGAGGGAAGCCCCCTTCACGCCTGCAGGAGGAGGCGGATCCTGGGAAAGAAGCAAAAGGCGTCACCCAACACACTTAGCCTGAATAAATTCCTTTTGAACAGACGTGATGAGTGGTAAACCTGCATCAGTTACGCCTTAGCCTCAAGAAAGCAGTTCTGGGCACCATCCCACCTCTGCTCCACAAACAGGGGTTGAGCTGTTACTTATTTTTTTTTAAGTGACACAGGTAATATACGGAATGAGTAATTAGACATAGCAAAATATCCTATTAACCTTTTAAACCTGTTATTATAATTATTATTGTTTTAAATGTATTTGGTATAGTGTCTCACCACGCAGCCCGGACTCACAGCGATCTCCTGTTTTCAGCCCACCCAGGCCTGGGATGACAGCTTGCTCCACCCCGCCCAGTTTCTGCGTGCCTGGGGGTGGGGCTGGCGAGGCACGTGCCGCCTAGCCTGATCCCCACGCTTCCACAAGCTGGCGCTTCGTCTACTGAGCTATCTTGCTGGACCTAAATTTTTTTTTTTTTTTTTTTTTTTATGGGACTGGGGTTCAAACTCATGACTTTGCACTTGCCAGGCAGGAACTTGTGCCATGAAGCTATCTCCCCAGCCCCCACCTTTTTTTTTTAACTAATATTGTGTAGCTTTAAAAATATGCACAGTTTGTGTTACTTTGAATTATGAAAGTGATACATGTTTTCTTCAGAATATTTTCAGACACTATTTTTTATTTGGCTTTACCACTGTAAGTCTCTGCTGAATTTGTCTCTATATGATATTCAAGGGGCTGGGGAGATAGCTCTGAGGCACAAGTGCCTGCTGGGCAAGTGCAAGGTCATGAGTTTGAACCCTGGTCCCACAAAAAAAAAAAAAAAAAAAAAAAATTCAACATAACTGTTATCCAGAAATAATTGGTATGCACAGAAACAGCCAAGATATATTTAGATGTGTTTTCACTCTGTCTAACCTAAAACAGTGAATAGACACACTGGCTGAAAATGAGCACTTTGTGTGTTCAGGAAATTACATTTATAAGGCATCTTCTTGTTTGGAAATGGATCTTATAGTATGCAGGAATATTGCATATTGTGATTATTGAGAGTTTTTAAAATATATAATTTGTTCTATCCATAACTTAATTAAACTGTCAGCTAGTTTAACATCCATTGCTTATTTTGAAAATATCTTTTGGTATGTTGTTCTCTTCACTGATGTGTGTGATGTTTTTGGTCAACAGTCTTTAAAGAGTAACTCTCAAGAAGTGTACAGAATGCATTATGGGCAGTGACAAGCATTTTATTATTTTAATTTAAAGTAATTTGCTGAATTCCACCACCACTATATTTACGTGTGTGTTTTCTCTTGGAGATTTTGATCTTTTTAATAACTATTTATATTATTAATGTAAAGCTCATTTTACTCATTTTCTTTTCTTCTTTTTCTTTTCAACATGCTGCAGTAGCTAACATATTATGGAGAGAAGAAGGTACTAAACTCAATTATTTTTGATATCATACTATTTGGCTTGATTTTTATTAGATTTGTTGGCTATGATTGGCTTTGATGTTTTGCTTAATCTTGTTATAGGTTGATTCAATATGTCCTTTGATTATGGGATCGTATCTTCTGTAAATCTGGCACCATTAGGGTGCTCACTTTCTGTCACGCTCAGTCTTATTGGCTTTGGTTTCATTATAGTACAGTTGTGTTGGAATGCTTTCAATAACCTACAGTAAGGTCAAGGAAGTATAAGCTCTTGCAATTAACACAATTTGCGTAATAACCCCAATTAGGTTGCATAAGAATAATTATAAACCCATTGCCTCATCAAGGGAATGCAAATTCTGTGAGAAAGCGGGTCACAGACTTGCAGGCCCTCCTTTCAAATCCATCCGCCAAGACTGCAGGCACCGGGAAGGCTAGCTGCCCCCACCCACCCAACCCTCTCCCTGCTGACCCCCAGGGCCAGTGTGGTGGTCACCATGCAGCTGGTGGCTGTAGTTTCTGCAGTGTGGCCTGCACTCAGTGAGTGATGCCAGTGGCACCAACTATGGCCTTGTTTAGGTTTTCTGTGATGTACCCAGACAGGCAGGCAGTCAGGCAGACAGGCAGACAGGCAGACAGACAGGCAGACAGACAGACAGACAGACAGATGCTTCAGGATGTGCCCAGAAAGTCAGACAGACAGCCGGGAGCCTTGGGATGCACCCGGTGTGCTCCAGGACATAGACAGCTGCAGGAGGCCTCTAAGCCAGGTACCCTGGAGCTACCATGTCCCCAAGTGACACACCCTGCTCTGCACACCCTGCACCCTATGTCTTAGGATCCAAGACCTAAGAAGCCCTCTAAACTTTGGCTTCTTAAGGAGCTTCTAATTGAGCTCCATTCCTTTGTTTTATTCTATGTAAATATTTTTACCTCAAATATTCATCCTTTGATCATTATGAAAATGAAACCGACTGTTCTGCTCAATACACTGCCATGCCTTTTGAATTCAATAAGGTAAACGCTTCCCTGGGCATTTTAAAGTTGATTTCATTGCAGCAAAGTCATGCAAGGGGCATCCCAAGCGGTTAGGGGTCCAGGGCCTCAGATGCAGCTCTGATGCTGGGTGAATTAATTACCTCTCAGAGCCAGATGCTTCCAGCACACAAAAAGCAAAAGAGTGTTGGCCCGCAGCACTTGAACCCCTTGCCAGTCGGCGACACATGCAGTTCATAGTCACTGAGAGCACAGAACATTCTTCAAGCCGGTCACCAGCATGGAGACGATTCGAGCTGCTGGAAGTAATTCCGAGACCCACTAAAGGAAACCGTTTTTATCTGTTTAAAACCTTCTGCTCTTAGCTTTTAGAACTGCATGCAGTACCGGGTAGTTTTTAATTAATCAATGATGTTTTTATTCTTTGTAATTTGTTTTGGCACAGTATATATCCTGTAACTTATATTTTTTCAGATAATTTTAAGAAAATTTTAGGAAAAACTTTAAAATCTTTTGTGTAAAATTTTCACCAGTATATTTTGTTATTTCTTCAAGTGTTTAAATATAGATTCCAGAAGGCAGTATATTTTATTCATGGACTTCTATAAATTATTTTATATTACACTATTAGACATCAGAATAAAAGACTGCATAAATTAGTAAGAATAGTGACCAAATTTAATATACAAATTTGAGGAATCACTAGATCCCCATAGTGCCCTTATTTGCTGAAAATAATTAAAATATTAGCTAGCTGAAGTCTCCGAAACGAATTTCTATCACCATGTTTGACAATTACAGCAGTCACCACGTGACCGTCCCACTTCCGTGGCTCGCTTTCATTCCCATCTGGCGCCACACCGTGTCTGAGTCTGCCTCTTTGCCACAGCCATGAGAGACCTGCCAGAGCGAGCCCGGGACGGCATCCGGGTGCTGAGATAGAGAGTGGCAAGTGATGGTAAGGAAGCGTTCTGCTGAGGCAGACGCAGGGCTCAGGAGATGGATCCCGGGCGTGCGGTACCAGCCCCGCTGCCAGGGTGCACTGACATGGTCATTGAGACTGGGTGTATGCCTGCAATCCCAGCCCTTGGGAGCTGTGTACAGGAGGATCGCTCCAAGTCCGATCCGCATAGTGAGCCCCTGTAGAACCTGTAGACCCTGTACTAAGTCCAAAAAAAAAAAAAAAACGGGAAAGAAAAAGAATGCCATGCTTAATTCAGTGACATCTATTAAGGTTATAAATTCCTTAGCTGTCAAACTTTCTGTTAAAATGATAAAATGAAATCAATTCTTAAATGCTCAGAAAATATTATATTCATCTAAAGAGGCAAAACAGTGCATTTAACAGGTGCAACATTTTAATAACTTTAAGTGCTAAATTTATATTATTGTACGCTAATAACTGGAGAGTCCTTAACAGTGGCATAAGCCTTGTGACAGTGCTCAGGGTCTGAAACCTGACCGTGCTCCGCCGAAGGTGAACGCATCCCTGGGTCCAGCGCATGGGCAGGGACCCCTGGCACGCAGCCCCGCGGCTCCGCCTCCCACTGGATCCTCCTCTCTGGCCATTCCGTTCTGAGATGGAGCAGGAGTTCCTGAGGAGCGGAAACCTGTCCATCGCTTGGCGACACGCCTTGTAAAGATCCTGTAGTATAAAGCACTTAGAAAAGAATTCAAAGGTAAAGAAGATCTAGTATCTGCCCTAAAATAATTTCAACTTTGAAAGAAACGCTTTACTAGGTTGAAGCATAATTTTTCAAGCTAAATCATACCCACTGGCAAATAAAAATACCGAATGATTTTTAAATGTTCACTAATCTCTTCAAGATTTTTTATATTCTGTTATATTTTTGTTTCAAACATAATTTAAAACTCAGTATAATTTAATGAAATATTTCCCAATACTTATTTAGTGCAGAAATAGATGAAGTGTGTTATTAAGTCCAGTTCAGTCCGAATGTATGGCAAAAACCCTGGCTTAAGAAACTTAAACCATTTCATTCCCTGAAGGACTCATCGTCCATTAACACTCAAATAACAACATCATTAAGTTCTATTACTGTACGATACGTCTACCTATTACCACCTGGTCCAGTACACACTGTGGTCAAGAGCTACTCACTTTCTGGCCTCTTTCAGGGTGAGCGGCTGCATCCATCAGCAAATCTTCTCTGAGTTGAACATAGCATGACAACCTTGTAATGTGCTGATACGATCGTATTCTTTGAATAAAGACGTTTTAGCTGCAAAGATAGCGTATTACAAAGGTACCACTCCTGAGCCAAGTATCTTTCCTTGCTAGTTACTGAAGGTGAGAAATACAGTGTAGATGATTTATTCTTGCTTATATTGTTCTTTAGCTTAAAGGTGGATATTGTGCATCCCCTGAGAAACAGAGGCCAACCTTAGCCAACACAGCTGTGGGACAGGAACACGGTTCAAGCACTCTTGATTTCCAACACCAGATTTCTAAGTTGCTAGTGACACACTGTGAGAACTCATGGCAGTTTAAGTCAGTAGAAGAAAAGATCTTAAAATTTGATTTGTGATTAACTTAAAAAAACATCTCAGGAAAAAAAAAAAAAAAATCTCAGGGCCTAAGGAGATAGCTCAGTAGAATAAGTGCTTGCCTGGCAAGCACAAGGATCTGAGTTCAATCCCCGGTTCTGCAAATAAATAAATAAATAAATAAACTTAATTAAATGTCAACTATCTTTTATACTGATACAAATTACATTAAATATGGGCCTTGTATGATAAATGATG
This sequence comes from Myocastor coypus, assembly GCA_004027025.1. Lineage (NCBI taxonomy): Eukaryota > Metazoa > Chordata > Mammalia > Rodentia > Myocastoridae > Myocastor > Myocastor coypus. The sequence goes on from PVJA010001174.1 coordinate 134,082, forward strand.
CAATTACATTAATACGGCAGGCTACATTTTTGAATACCTGCCTCTCCCCAAGGGCCGGGACATGCATATGCGTTACACTCTCTTCTCTCAGCCATTTTGAGGGGCCTGCAGCTTAGCTCAGTTGTTTAAGTGATTGCATGGGCAAACGCAGTCAGGCACAGGGGGCTGGGGTTCGAACCCCAGCTCCACAAGCCTTACCCAATCTGCCCTTACAGCAGCCTGAACCAGCTTAATAAAAAAATACTTCTCAGCCATTTTATATAATTAAGAGGCCAGGGTGGATGAGAAAATCCTCTGAGAAATACTTCTCTCTTGTGAATCTGCAAGTGATTCTTCTTTGTCTTCGTCTTCTTCTTCGTCTTCGTCTTCTTCTTCTTTGTCTTCTCCTTCTCCTTCTCCTTCTCCTTCTCCTTCTCCTTCTTCTTCTGCTGCTGCTGGTACAGGCTGCCTTAAGGGTGGATCTGGGGATTGAACTATGGTCCCCTGTGCCTCACTGTGATTGCCAACACAAGTACTCAAACTACTGAGCTAACCCCAAAGCCCTTTTTATATGTTCCTTCTGTAGAGAAGGAGAACAAAGCAAAGAGAAGAGAACATGTGTAAGAAACAAACAAATTATGCATTCCTTTCTAGAACCACTGTACTCAGGGCTGGGGAGATAGCTCAGTGGAATAAGGACTTGCCTGGCAAGTATAGGGTCCTGAGTTCAATCCCCAGTACCACGAAATAAACCCCCACTGTACTCAGCCATCGGCCCAAAGACGACCAAGTGCACATGCCTGTCTTCATCAGGGATACAAATCTGAGAGAACAGCCTGCCTGGTGAGAGCTGTGCTGTGGGGTGTGTCGCCACGTAGTGCCTGGAGCCACCTCAGCAAGAGAGACGCACAGCTGCATCCTCGTCACA